>PVIA01007323.1:0-84894 GCA_004024845.1 Tonatia bakeri | reverse complement strand
TCTGAAAAATGTATTTATTTCAATATGATATTATTTATAATATTTAGCATGCAACTTGCAGTTGCATATTACAAAAATAAACTTGGAATGGATAGAGCAATTGACGCTTTTCTCGGCCATAATAATTTTAACTGTGAAAATAAACTCTCCATAGGTGCTGAAGCATTGGGCAAGGTCAGGGCACATTTGCTAACAACAGAATATATTAATTTTTTGAAATTAAAGTACATAAATATCAGCCCAAATATTTTAAAACACACTTTATTTTTATTTCTATTGAGTACCTTTCTTCAACAAATATTTTTAAGATAAAATTGTCTCTACTTGACCCTGGCTGGTGTAGCTCAGTGGATTGAGCGCAAGCTGCGAACCAAAGCATCGCAGGTTCGATTCCCAGTCAGGGCACATGCCTGGGTTGCAGGCCACAGCCCCCAGCCACCGCACATTGATGTTTCTCTCTCTCTCTCTCTTTCTCCCTCCCTTCCATCTCTAAAAATAAATAAATAAAATCTTTAAAAAATTGTCTCTGCTGCTTTTGAAAGTTTCATTCAGTTTTTTAAATTTATTTTATTGATTATGCTATTACAATTGTTCCAGTCTTCTCCTCTTTGCCCCCCTCCACCCAGCATACCCAACTCCCTCAGGAAATCTCCACACCTTTGTTTATCATGTGTGTAAGTTCCTTGGCTGCTCCATTTCCTGTACCGTACTTCACATCCCCATGGCTATTCTGCAACCACTATTTGTACTTCCTAATCCCCTCAATTCTTCACACATTCTCTCCCATCCCCCTCCCATCTGGCAACCATCAAAACACTCTCCATGATCCTGCCTCTTCTTGTTTGTTTTTTAGATTCAATTGTTGATAGATATGTATTTATTGCCATTTTATATTCATAGTTTTGATATTCTTTTTCTTAAATAACTTTCTTTAAAATTTTACATATAATGTTTTTCTGATGATGAATTCCTTTAGTTTTTGTTTTTTTTTTGTCTTGGAAGTTTTTTATCTTCCCTTCAATTCTAAATGATATCTTTTCTGGGTAGAACAGTCTTGGTTGTAAATTCCTGCTTTTCATGATTTATAATATTTCTTGCCAATCCCTTCTAGCCTTCAAAGTTTCTTTTGAGAAATCAGCTGACAGTCTTATGGGGACTCCCCTGTAGGTAACTAACTGCTTTTTTCTTACTGCTTTTAAGTTTCTCTTTATCTTTATCTTTTGACATTTTAACTAAGATGTGTCTCAGAGTGGGCCTCTTTGTAGCCATCTTATTTGAGACTCTCTGTGCTTCCTGGACTTGCATGTCTGTTTCCTTCACCAAATTAGGGAGGTTTTCTTTCATTATCTTTTCAAATAGATTTCAAAGTTCTTGCTCTTTCTCTTCTCCTTCTGGCACCCCTAGGATGCGAATGTTGGAATGCTTGAAGTTGTTGCAGAGGCGCCTTACACTATTCTCATTTTTTTAATTCTTTTTTTCTTCTGGTTGTTCTGATTGGCTGTTTTAGCTCTACCTAATACATACAAACAAAAATAGGGAGAGTGCCAAAATGAGTAGACAAGGAAACATAGCCCAAATGAAACAACCAATCAAAACTCCAGAAAAATAACTAAAGAAAACAGAGATAGGCAATCTATCAGAGGCAGAGTTCAAAACACTGGTTATATAAGGATGCTCAAGGAACTTAGTGAGGACCTCAACAACATGAAAAAGATCCATTCAGAAATGAAGGATACACTGAATGAAATAAAGAACAGTTTACAAAGAAATAACAGTAGAATGATGAAGCTGAGAATCAAATCAATGATTTGGAACATAAGGAAGAATGCTTCACTAAGTTTAACTATTTCAAAACAGTAGGCTTCATCAACTTCATTACTTTCTGATACAGGATATAAATGTGTCCATTTAAAAACAGGAGTTTAATTCAGTGATTTTGCAAACAAGTCAACATATTTCCAAGCATAATTATAGAGCTTTAGCATTAAATCATGAAAAGGAAATAAAAGGCATATACAGCCCTGACCAGTGTGGCTCAGTTGGTTGGGCATCACCCCACAAAGTGAAAGGTCACTGGTTTTATTGCTGGTCAGGGCACAATGGCTGAGTTTCAGGTTGGGTCCCTGGTCAGGGCGTGTTCAAAAGGCAGCCAATCGATGTTTCTCTCTCTTTCTTCCTCCATACCCCTCTCTAAAAATAAATAAATAAAATCTTTCTTAAAAAGGCATAGACACCAGAATGGAAAAAAAAAAAATCCCTATTTTCAAGTGACATTATTGTCTCTATAGACAATCCACAGGAATTTTTTAAAAAATTCCTAGACTAAGTGATATCAGCAAGGTTGCAGTTTACAAGGAGAACACAAAAAAGCACTACCATTTTTATTTATAAACAAGCATGTGGAAACCAAAATTTAAAACAATCCCATTGACAATCACTCAAAAAAATAAAATATTTAGGTATAAATCCAACAAAGCAGGTATAGGATCTGCATGCTGAAAATTAAAAAATGTTGATAACAGAAAATCAAAGAAGACCTAAGTAAATGGAGAGATACACCACAATCTTGGATTTGAAGGTTCAACATAGTAAAGTTGTGAATGTTCTCCAAATTGATCTACAGGTTGAATGCAATCCTATCAAACTCCCAGTACGGTGTTTTATAGATGTACTCAAGCTTATTCTGAAGCAACTTAAAGGAAGCATCTAGAATAACAAAAATAATTTGAAACGGCAAAATAAAGCCAGAGGGATCACTCTATGTGATGTTAAGTCTTACTCTATAGCTACAGGAATCAGAGAGTGTGATATTGGTAGAGAACTGATGCACAGAACAATGAATCAGAACTGAAAATCCAGACATTGCTCCACACAAAAATGCCTGATTGATTTTTGGACAAAAGTGCAAAAGCAATTCAATTGAGATAAGGTAGCCTTTACAACAAATGGTGCTAGAGAAACTGACCTCCACTGGCAAAAATAAAATGAACTTTGACCTAAACTTCACACCTTATACAAAAATTACTCAAAGTGTATCATAGCTTTCAATGTAAAACATAAAACCATAAAACTTTTAGGGAAAAAATGAAAAATCTTTGGAACTTAGGGGTAGCCAAAGAGTTCTCAGACTTGATAGCAGAAGGATGATCCGTAAAAGGAAAAATTGATAAATCAGACCTAAAAAAATTTTAAAACTTTTACTCTGCCAAAAACTTTCTTTGGATGATGAAAAGATAAGCTACAAACTGGGAGGAAATATTTGCAAACCACATATTCAACAAAGTTTTTGTATGTAGAATATGAATAACTCTCAGTCTTCAAGCATAGAAGAAACATAACAGTCCAGTTAGAAAATGGGCAAAATACATGAACAGACATTTCACTGAGGAAGATACGCAGATGGTAAATAAGCTCATGAAAAGACATCCAACATCATTAGCCATTAGATGCATGCAAATTAAGACCACACTACACACCTATCAGAATGATGAAAATTAAAAGCAGTGACAACATCAAATGCTGATGAGAATGAAGAGAAACAGATTTTCACACATTGCTGACAAGAATGTAAAATGGCACAGCAACTCCGGAAATTAGTTTGACAATTTCTTTTAAACTAAATATGTAGTTACCATATAACCCAGACGTACTCTTGGGAATTTATCTCAAAAAAATGAAAATCATGTTCACACAAAAGCTCTTCACAAATGTTCATGACAATTTTATTCAAATTCGCCAAACACTGAAAACAACCCAGATGTCCTTAGATGGGTAAAAACTAAACAAACTGGTACATTCAGTACTGCTACTCAGGAATAAAAAGGAAAGAACTATTGATACACGCAAGAACTTGAATAGATCCCAAGGGAATTGTATTGAATGAAAAAAAAAAAGCCCATTTCCAAAGATTACACACTATAAAATGGTTATATAACATTCTACAATATCCTTGAAATAACAAAATTGTTGTGCTGACTCAGAGTAAGAAGTGGGGGTGAAAGAGCAGGGTGGGCTATAAAGGAGTGGTACAGGGAGTCTTGTCACAGTGAGCTAGTCTGTATGTTGACAGTAGTGGCGGTTCCAGGAAGCTGCACAGGTAATAAGTAGCGTGGAAGTATGTTCACACACAAGTAAGCACATGCAATACCAGAAAATGGTGATGGAAGGAGATTTGACTTGGGGATATGAACACATAATGCAACGTCACCCCAATACATTCATTAAAAAATAAAATTAAAAAACCCAGAGAAATCTGAATAAACTCTACGAATTATACCAATGTTAATTTCTTGGTTGCGATATTGTACTGTAGTTACGTCAGATATCACCACTGAGAGAAGATGGGTGAAGTGTGCATGGAACATCTCTGTACATGTTTGTTGGAACTTCCTGTGAATCTCTCATTATTTCAAAATAAAACGGTTAAAGAAACTAAATCTAGCTCACTGAGTTATTCTCAGTGTATTTACAGTGTATTTACAATGTAAATGGACTCTTCCCACAATGATTAAAGAGAAGGGAAATGATCTAGTGTCTGTTGTCACCTCTCTGTGTTGCCAAAGTCGAAACATTTGAAAATTTGGAACATTGGCTCCTGGTTAACTGAATGTGGCAGCTCTGGTCACTTTCCCCAGTCTCAGGAGTGAGGTTGGTGAGGGAACATGAAGAACTCATGAGGCTGACGCAAAGTCCATCTTTTCAACTAAGAAGGTTAAATTCGTCCCAGAATCTGCACTGTTTCACAGAGCAAAAGGTATGTGAACATTCTTATTTGCCCTTCTCCCTGGAAGCAGACAGGTTCAATGTTCAGCGTCACCAGCCTCCACATAGATGACTGAGAGCAGTTAAGGACTGTTCTCAGGAAATAATTAGAGGGATTTAAGGTGTCTAGTAACAGAGAAACAGTCTGATGAAGTCAATCTCTCATAGCTGAAGATGTCATAAACCTTGACACTGGTAAGATAGAGGTGGAAGGACTATGCTCATTACTTTGAACATGTACATCCTGGAACCTCACATGAAACTGCTCTTTAAAAACATCCAACTACCTGAGAATGGAACCATGTGTGAGATTGTTGGAGGATGCTTTTCCTTATACAAAAAAGGTAGGTAAAAACTCCGAGTTGACTCGGCTGTGGTGCTGGAGAAGTCCCTGCTGTCAGGATTCAAAACTGAAGATAGCAGGGCATTCAAGTGAATGTGATGAAAAATGGGTAATTCACACAAATGCCTCACTCTTCAAGGATGGAGAATGATCTCACATAGCACAAAGTCATGGAATACCCTTGGGCAGAATAGTTTGTGTTGTGCCAACAAGATCATAATCCTGTTTTATAGTTAGCATCTCTCCCATAAATATGTGCGTGGCCTTCTCACTTTAGCCCAAGTTAGGCGGTGCTTGGCACCACCAGTAAATTGTCCTGCTGGAGACTTGCCATTGCTCTTGGAGTCAGCAGCAAACTCTAATATTATTATTGTTTTAAACTCCCCCTCGATCCAGCCACCCCCAATAATAAGACTTCAATGAGCAGTGATGAAAAATCTTTAACATTTTACCAAAAACGGCAGATTAACAAGGATTTGATTCAACTGTAACTTTCCACACCTTAAAGAAATCTCTTTTCATTAAATACCTACAAAGTTATAGGGATTCTTGCAGTCAGTCTAGAGTTATCCATGAACATGCTATTTTTAAGAAAAGGAGAGAATGCTTTTCTAGACTGCCTTTCTCTGACCCTCTGTGAACCAGATGCTCCCACCTGGGAGGGACATCTGTCTTCCTGGGCCAGCACCCTGGCTGGGTTCCTGTTCCTAGCTCCAGACCATTTCTGGCTTCAAGATTTCCTTTTGGAAATGCTTTTTTTTTTTTTTTCACCATGAGCCAGTGTATTCAAGGCTTTTTCTTTCTGATAAATAGCCCTTTATTTCCTTTTTTTAAAGTTATGCTGTGACATCTAGGATATTCTCTTCTTTTCCCTAAGATGACTTCTTGTGCTTTGGATGGATTGCTGAGAGTTATCTGAGCCTAGTACATTTCTGAAAATATTTAGACCCCAATATCAAATGAATTTCCATTCTGGTATGCACTTTCCCAGGAGAAAAAAAAAGGAATAACTCAATTACAGAAGTATCTTATGTGTAAAGTCTGACTAAGCCAGTACAAACCTCATCTGTTAAAATATGAGTTCTGTCTGGAAAAAGTCCAGCCGTTGCTAATAGAATGAGAATGGTATGCGAGACATGGATGTAACCTGGCAGCTAAGGAGAGTGGACTGGAATGCACATGCATGGACAATGACGACTTCACCATACTAGTCAGCGGGGGCGGTAAATTTCGTTGAGTGAGCATGTGTACTCTGTGGCATTGCATTTAAAATGGCTGAGTGAGTTGAGCAACAAATTTGCATCAAATTTTGCATTTAGCTGGAATATTCCTCTGTGGAAACTACTCAGATGATTCAGAAGACTACAGCTATGGGCAACTGGTGATTGGAAGCTTCATCATGGCGATGCATCCATTTAAAAAAAATCTGAAGCACCAAAGATATCCTATATGTCTATGTTAGTTGGAAACATGCAAAAGGATGACTGGTTAAGGAGGCTTGATATAGTCAGCCTATCTAGGTTTGGCAAATGGGGAAGACAGGAACCTTCTCCAAGGATCTGTGTGGGAAAAGAGCATCTCCTCTGAATCCTTTGTGTGGGCTGATTCTTGGTTCTCCATACCACAGTCCTCATTTCCAGCCCTTCTGGTGGGTCGCTTCTGGCTATCTGACTATTCAAGAAGAAAACTTCTCAACAGCGGGAGCTGCTGGGCAGCACACAGCTATGATAGTGACCATACTGACATGGGAAGATAGGTATTGTGGACTGGCCACAAGTAAGGTTCTAGCTCTGGAGAAGATATTAGTAAATGGTACCCTGGGTATTCTTACTCACTTTTGAAAAAATCTCCCCAGTATGAATTAACATCTCAGATTTGCTTTAAAATAATCCAGTACAGGATAGCAGAAACAAGATTGGATACAGGTTAATAATGGTTGGTAGTTTTTACTTAGGCATAGCTCACGGACACAGACAACAGTGCATTAAAGCCCATGGATACAGGCAGCAATGGTGAAGGCCAGGGGGCTTGGTGGAGGGGGACATAAAGAGGAAGTCCGTAATAGTGTCAACAATGAAAAAAAGGGTTTCCAGAAAATACTGTGTTTGGGTTTTTTGTAAATTTTTTATTAATTGATGTTAGAGAAAGTGAAGAAGGAAGGGGGAGAGAGAGAGAGACAAATATCAATTTGTTATTCTACTTATTCATTGGTTGCTTTTTTTACGCACCCTGACCAGATATCAAGCCTGTAATCTTGGCATATAGGGGAGACTCTCTAACCAACTGAGCTACCCAGCATGGCTATAAATAATGTTTTAAGTCTCCCCAAGATATATCCACCTAAGAGATGTTTTGTAAGTGGGTTCCTGATAATATAGGGACTTCCAAAATCCCAGGAATGTGTCCTAGGACTCCTTCTCAAAGGAAAGGTATTGATTTCCCATGCAGCTTTTAAAAGACAGGTTATAATCTTCCTGGCTGTTGGGAACTACCCTGACTGGTTTTGGAAGCTGTAATCCCCCATGGCTAAGGCTGAGTGAGAGACCTTGTGACTCTAAGTCACTAAGGAGACAAAGCTTATCTCCCTGGAAGGGGCACTGCCTCTGCCCCCTTTACTTCACCCCACTTGGCCCTGAGCAGATGACCACTTAGCCAATGACAGGTAAAATTCCTCAAGGGAGGGACAACCTAAGACAGGCATGGTTATGAAAGGGCCCTCAGGGAAGGACTTCGGGGGTTATAGAAAAAGGGGGTGATGGACCCTCACCGCTTGGCTTTGACATAGCCTGAGTCCTCATTCTGTCTGTGGGAAGTCTCCTAATCTCATGGCTGCCTTACTTCCCCTGCCTGAAACAATGATGGAGGGTGGTACAGCCCTGTGCTGGAAAGGGTGGGTTCCCCAGGGCAATCCGGCCTAAGAAAGAATGAATAAAATCCTATGAAACCTACTTTGCTAATACCTTCAATTTAAATGATAAGGGTTCAAACATGAAATGAGTTTGTTTCCCCAAGGTTTTATGGTCCTTTAGCTACCTGACCCTGACTCAAAATAAGCCCTTATAGTTCTTTGAATATTATCTATTATTGGATCATTACTGCCTGACAATGATTGATGAGCTTTACATATATGCCCTGTTATTCCTATGCAAATAAACCCAATAAAAGCCCATTGAGGAACAGGCTCCTGGTCCTTCTCCTTCGAGAGGTAAGCCACCTTCCCTCCCCAAGGAGATCATGTCTTGGTAGAATTATTCGCATCCATGGGGGACAGGGGCGCAGAGCCCCCAGACACTTGGCTAGTGCATCTGCTCCAAAGAATATTTGGGGAAACTGATTTACAAATACTAGAGTACTGTTGTATATGCTTTGGATTAGGGGTGTACTTGCTTACATAGGCATAAAATGTTTATGGAAGGATTCACTTAACAACTGGTGAGATTTGCTTCCAGGCAGAGAAAATCAGACATCTTGATGAAAGTGATGGAGAGAGGCCACATTAAAAGAAATAAAACCTAGCCCTGGCCAGATAGCTCAGTTGGTTAGAGCATTGTCTCAATACACCAAGGTTGTGGGTTTGATCTTTGGTCAGGGCACATACAAGAATCAACAGATAGATGCATAAATAAGTGAAACAACAATTTGATGTCTCTCTCTCTCTCTTTTCTCCCATCTCTCCCCCTGCCACCTTGTTTCCAATAAATAAATAAAACTTAAATGACTAAGTAAATAAAACTATATTGTCACTGGGGTATTCGATTTGTTACTACCTCTGATACTGTCTCAGGTGGAAGTGACCTGGCCAGTCAGCCTAAAACCACATTAATTCAAGATTGTGCACCTAGCCCAATTGTTTAGCAATTGAGTGACAGACATTCGACAGACTCAACTGGGTGAATCAGTACATTCAGGCAGAGCTATGGCAACACATCTACACTGTTTATCCCCAGCCTTGGAAGCTCTGTGGAGACAATTGCTTCACTCACATCCTAAAATGCTGCAGGAACATGTCAATAGCACATAAGAAACTGCAAGCTTCTCAGAGCTCATGTGTACCCCACAATCAGGCTTCTTAGGAAAATGAACTATGGACAATGTAGAAGATATACAAAGCCCTATCAGATGAGTTTGAGACAGAGGTTTCCCTGCAGTGAAGGCAGGCACACACTACAACTCAGACGATGTCACTCCTGAAATGAGAATTCTATTGCTCTTGTTTGCAGAGTCACTATTAAGCTACCCTTACACCTGAAAATGTCGCTTCCTCAGCAGGAGTTGGATGTGGTTGGGAATCTGTTACAGAGCTCCTGGCCTTTTCAATGTGAAAAGAACAATGTTCCCCTGAAAGAACAAGCTGGCATAGTTATTGCTAATTGTTGCCACAACATCCTTGTTTCAGAAGAAAAGAGATGAGTGAGAGGCAGGAAAATCTGCATAAGATTTTTGACCTTAAGACATGTTGTTGAAGTCCATCATTCCAAATTTGGGAGCATTTTTAAATACTGATACGTGGATGGGACCTTATAACTGACCCTGATGTTGGAGCAACAGTATACCAATTGAGTTTTTGAGCTAAACAAGCTTAATATTTTCTGTAAACACAATAACAGAGGCACATCTACCTATTGAGATGGAGCTGGAATTCAGTGCCACTTATGAATGGACTTTGAAAGCAGCCAGATGGAAGCAACTGTAGTATCAATTTCCAGACAGTGTTTAAGACTCATGCTTATGTCTCTGCTGAAGCATTACTAGAAGTGTTTAGGCTGTCAGATTCAATCAGAAATGTATAGATCATTTCTGTTTGGAATATCACCTGCAGCCCTTCCAGATCTCTGTTCCAAAGACAGGATCTGTATCTTATATTCATTCTGTTTAGTTTTCTGTGGCCTGCCCTCAAGGGCGTGAGAATTCTTAGATGTGTGATGAAATGTGCCACCATGTGTTGGATTGTATGATAAAATTTGTCATGAATGACTACCAAACCAAACCATTCTGGAATGCTGAGACTCAACAAAGATTGAAAGCTTTGATATCAACACACACTTGGTGAGTAAGGCAGCCTGGCTACCTCTATCAAAAATTACAAATGTGTAAACGTAATTCTACTTCTGAGAATTTACCTTAAAGGTATATATGTTGCAAAATGACTAATGTAATAGGTAATTTATGACAGTAGTTTTTATAATAGCAAAAATTGGAAACAATGTCACATATAGGAGTCTAGTTAAAATATGATACTTCCATACAATGAAATACTATGTAGTCATGACAAAAGAAGGAATTCCTTTTGGTACTTTGAAATCATGAAGATACATTAAGTAGAGGGTAAAATTGGAACAGTAGTTAACCTTTCATTTGCAAAATGAGTTTCATTCTCTAAAAAGGTGGTGGATAGATAAAAATAGGTTTTCTATGTCTTTCCACCCTTCTATACTCTACCCCCAAAAAATAAAATATTGTTAACACAAGAGTCCTCTAGGGTGGGAAACTGAAAGTCTGGAAGGTTTTTCGTTGTACACCTTCAATTTTCCAACCAGGAATTATCCATTCAAAATTTAAAAAATTTAATCATGGATTACCCATTCCAAAAGAAATGTTTTAAGCAAGACTTTGAAACAGCTGTAAAATAGTACCTAATACATAGTCGGCACACTTGTTAGTGAATAATAACTTGTGAAGTCAAACAGGAACTTGGAATTTCTGCTTATGACATTATAGCTGTTACAGATTTTCCCTACTCATAAGTTAACCAAGGAATTGTAGAATCTTGTGGAGGATTTTCTTGTTTGTTTGTTTTTGTTGTTGTTTTAAGAATTGAAAGAATTCTAGTAAAATCAACAAGTTTACATTTGTACATCTTGGTATTTGGGACCCAGCCAGGGACATAGAATACAGTTACAAGGACAACGGTTTCCATAGGAGAGCAAGCAACAGGCAAGGGCTACCCGAGCGGTGTGACAGTTGGACGGTGTGACCCCAAGGCCACTCCCGGTGCTCCGGAAGTGAGCACATTCACTCCTCAGCACAGGCTTTCAGTGCTCAGCTCGGGGTCCACAACCTACACAGCATCCCCATATTAATAACACTCAACAGGCAACACCTAACAAACCGTTCATAAAATTAAATAGTATTGCCCATAGAATATTAATGTCAACTGAGTTGAGTTCATGCTGCTTTAACAAGAATGGTTACTGTTCAACTTTAAGTCCCATGACTCTGAAAGATAACATACATTTCAAAATATTGATCCATGTTCAGAGAAAAAAAGACCAGGGCCTCCAAGTTAGGAATGAGCGATCACAAGACTTTTTCAAGATTTTACCCATTTTGAGGACAGAGGAACAGTGCTTTTAAAAGTGCAATGTTGCATGTAGTAGTCATTTGTCCTTTGAGGAGTAAATCCAAGCTCACAAGTTGTAATGGTAATGTGCACACCTCCCCCACCCAGCCCCTGACTTTTACGACTATCTGAAGATTGCTGAGAAGTAAATGCTGGGTGTGGGAGAAGCTGTGTCCTTGTACACACTAGTATTAAACAGAAGCGACAGGAGTGCTGAGCAATCGCCTGGAGCTACTTTACTTATTTCTGCCCACCAGGCTCCAGGCTGTGTATTTAAGCATCTTCCTCTCAACTTTCTCTGGTTTCTACTGACTCTGACACTATGAAAGAAGCTAGATATTTTTGATGCACAAATTCCTGGGCACAATTTGACTAGTTAAAAGTCTTACTGATGAATCAAGTTATTGGATGATATTTAATGACAAGAAATAATAGGAAGTACATCTATTTATAAGTGGTCTTCATGATTTTCTCATCAAATGAGAACTATATATAAATATAACTCCCTAAATTTGGGATTAGAATGAATAGTTTTTGGTTTAGCACTGTGGCATATCTCTTTAGGAAATAAAATGCTTTAATCTTGGGGACAGAAGAGGGGAATGACAAGGACTATACTTGCTCCAAGACAATGATGTCTGCCTTCTGCAAATGGGCGTTATTCTTATTCTTATGATCCTGTCCTGCCTATCTCACAGGATTGGTTGAGGATCAAGTGAGTGTGGTATGTGTGAGCATTCTTCCTTAACTCTAAAGTGTCTTTATGTACAAATGCTGGTCCTTATGCTGAATTTGCTCAATCTCACAGAATTTTGAGATCAAGTATATACAGATATGCTGAAAATGCTATAAGGGAGTTGATGCTTCATAGTGGTGATACTTCCAAATAATACACTGGATATTTCTGAGAGCACTCCTAAGATGCTGGTCTTTTAACCCTACACTTGGCATTTGGAGCTTCATTATTGAGTCTTAAAAACACCTTCCTTCAGACTGGCTGAAACTACTCGTGGCTTCAATACCCTCGTGCTCTATTGGTCTGACTCTTCAGTTCACTCCTACAGGCTCCAAGCAAGCTCATTTTCTATCTTTAAAGAGAGGAAGCGCTCGGCACCACATGCTGAATATTCACCATTTTATTGAGGTAAGGAGGTGAAGAACCTGAACACTGGTCACTGAGCTGAGTCTAACTTGTGATGACATTGTTGCCTGAAGTCTCCCTGCAGGTCAGGGAGGACCGAACCATGAAGGGGTGCTTCAACACAGATAGGCTGCTCCATCACCCAGTTTTAGCAACCAGTCAGAATGACCACACGGGAGCCCCTCCTTCCCCTGCACAGGAGTGCAGTGCTGTGCTGGGCTCTGAGGGGTGGAGAGTGATAGACCACAGGATTTCAGTGTGGAGACAAGTGTTGAGGTTGTTGTAACAGAAAAGAAAGCCCTGCACTGAATTAGGATACTGGGGACATAGCTTTGGCATGTGATTAGCTTAATGTCTAAGAAGCTGTTTTAGTGGAAACATACAATGAATGGCTCTGCATCTTGGTTAGATATAGCACTAGTGAATAAGCCTTCAGTGGAATAAAGATTTCAAAGGTCGGCCTTTGTAAATGCACTATGAATTCCTTCTTTCTTTCACTCTAATACTTGGATACGGTCAGAGTGCATGCAGTGGTCAAGGTAAAAGGAAATCTTTGCCTACACAGTCCCAAATCCTGATGAACAATTTCCTTGTGCAACCAACTGTGATCGTGGTCAGTTTCCTAAGCTACTGACTCTACCCTGTTACCTAGTGCACGTGGGTTGGAAGACTGAAGGGCACTCCTGCCTGTGCCACACTCTGCTGCCTTGTGTAATGCTGTACACAGGTGAATGGTTGTCAGGAATAAACGAGATGCCTTGTAGCAGCCTGCCATTTTCAGTATTTTATTCTTAGAGCAGTGAGAGCTCTGATGAGATTGATTCCTAAAGTAATTGGGTTCTGATCTGCACCTGGTGTTCCTGGCCTCCTGTCTGCCGCAGCCCATCTCCAGTCTCCAGCTTTGGCATTGTGGGCTCCCGATATCTGCTCTTCAGCCAGTAGAGCTGGCCTTTCTTTACCTTTCAGGCTCAGAGCCAAGACTCCAAACCCAGCCATCTGAACTCTGGCTTGAGATCAGGAGCGTTTCTGGGAGAGGGACGAATGACACCCCAACACACCAGGCTTGAGGCTACCCAGGCCACCTTGCTCTCCATCACCTTTCCAGTTTCAGCCTCCCAGATGGTGAGCAAGAAACCAAAGAGAGAAAGGGAAAACATTGAATTTAGAAGCTATGGATTAAATATTGGCTTCATTGGTACCTTAGTGCAGACTTCTCATTTATTAACTGGAAGAAGCAGCTGAAAATATTAAGACTTGAGCAAATGTTTTGTGGGAAGTGATACTCCCTAGGACATTGAAACAGAAATGGGGTGGCTTTGGGGACCTCAATGTTTCCAACATCATTGATTTCTGTTTTTTATTATTTCTTTCCTTCTTTCTGCTAGCTTTGTGTATATTTTTATTTAGATTTTTTAATTTTACTTATTTGTTTTTAAGAGAGAAGGAAAGGGGGCTGCAAAAAAGAGGGAGAGAAACATCTATGTGTCAGAGATACATCAATTGGTTGCCTCTCACAAGACTCCTGAAATCTAGGCACATGCCCCGACTGGGAATCGAACCAGCGATCCCTCAGTTGACAGGCCAACACTCCACCCACTGAGCCACACCAGCCAAGGATAGTTTTGTGTATATTTTGTTCTTTTTCTAGATTCTGAAGGTGGGAGCATAGATTATTGATTTGAGATTTTTCTTTTTTCTTTGGGGTATAGAACTTTAATTTCTATAAATTTATCTTTCCCTATTACTTCAGTATATGTATTTATGTATTTTTTCTTTTTGCCTTGAGACCTCCTCTCTAAATAATGGATTATTTAGCTGTTTTGTTTCATTTCCAAGAATTTAGGCATTTTCATTTTATCTTTTTTTTTGAAATGTTCACTTTAATTCTATTGTGATTGGAGAATACTCTCTGTATGACGTCAGTTTTTAAAAAATTCTTGAAGTCATTTTTGCATCCCAGGATTGGTGTACCTTTGTCTGTGTTTCATGGGCACAGTTGTAGGTATAAATGTCTGTTAGGTCCTGTTGATTGATAGTGCTGTTGAGTTCTTTTTTACCCTTACTGATATAATTGATACAGTTTTCAGTCTAGTTGTTCCATCAACTGTTGAGAGATGAGTGCTCAGGTCTCCAGCTATAACTGTGGATTTATCTATTTCTTCTTTCAGTTCTATCAGTCTTTGCCTCACATATTCTTCAGCTCTTTTCTTTGGTCCATACACATTTAGGATCACAATGTCTTCTCAGTGGGTTGACCCTTTTATCATCATGTAATGTCCCTCTCTGTCCCTGGTCATTCTTTTTGCTCCGAAGTCAAGTTTTTCTCATATTAACATAGCTACTCTTGTTTTCACTTGATGAATGTTTGCATGGTATATGTTTTTGAATCTTTTTACTTTTAACTTATTATTATTATTTTGAAATGAGTTTCTTATAGACAGCATATAATTGGGTCATGTAGTTGTATCCACTTGTTCAATCTGTCTTTTAATTGATATATTTAGAGCATTTACATGGAAGGCAATTATTAATATCTTAAAGCTTAAGTCTGCCATTTTATTTTTTTGTTTTCTGTTTGTTCTCTCTGTGCTTCATTTATCTGTTTTCCTTCTCCGACCTTCTTGAGAGTTACTTGAACATTTTTTAGAATGCATTTTGAGTTATCTATAATGTTTTTGAATGTTTCTCTTTCTGTAGATTTTTTAGTGGTTGCTCTAGGTATTACATGATATAAAATAACACCACAATCTACTGATGTCATCATTTTACCCTTATGAGTGAAATATAGAACTCTATTTCCCCTTATACTCTTCTATATCATCTTAAATATTTCTGTACTTACGTTGAGAACCACATCAAACCTAATTATGTCTCTTGTTTCAATCATCAAATGTAATATAGAAAACTCAAGAGGAGAAGGAAGGTATGATATACTTACCATATTCTTACTCTATCTTTTGTTCTTTTATTGTTCCTGACAACCCAAATTGTCTTATGCCCTTTCTGTTTCAATGTCCTTTAGCTGCTCTTTTTGGGGTAAGTCTGCTGGCAATACATTTTCTTTATTTTCTTCCATTTAAGAATGTCTTGATTTCCCCTTCCTTTCTGGATAATTTTACTAGATGTAGACCTCTGGGTCAATGATTCTTTTTCAACATTTGAGAAGTGTCCACTTTCCTATGGCCTCTGATGAGAAATCTGTTGTCATTCAAATTGCCTTTATTCTATAGGTAAGGTGTCATTTTTCCCTCAATGTCTTTAAGATATCTTTTCTGTAAGTTTTCAAAAAGTTTATTTAATACATCCTGATAAAGATATTTTAGGATTAATCAGCTTGGAGCCACTCAGTTTTCTGAATTTGTATGTTTATGTCTTTACAAAATTTAAATTTTTTCAACACTTATTTCTTAAATACTTTCTCACCTTCACTCTTTCATCTTCTGGGACTCCATTGACACAAACATTAGATCTTTTGTTATAGATCCATAGGTTTCTGAGTTTCTATTCTTTTTTCTATCTGCTTTCTCTATGTTAATTTATATTGGGTAATTTCTATTGTATCTTCGAGTTTATTGATAATTTCCTCTGTTTCCTCCATTCTGTGGTTGAGTTCATTTACTGAGTTTGTAATTTCAGTTAATATATTTTTCAGTTCTAAAATTTCCATCTGGTTCTTTTTTATATCTGCTATTTCTTTGATGAGACTTCCCATGTATGTAATTGCTCATTGAATTACTTCTGTCATGGCTGATGGATGGCTTGTCATATAATTTTAATATCTGTGTCACCTCAATGTTGATGTCTGTTGATCTTTTCAAGTTGAGGTTTTTTTCTGGTTCTTGTTATGACAAGTGATTTTTTTACTAAATGTTTGAATTTGGGCTATTACATTATGAAACACTGGAGCTTATCTAAATCTCCTATTCTAGTAAACATTTCGGACACCATGCTGACAGAGGGTAGGAAGGGACACTGTCTTATTTTTACTACTCAGTTTTCATTGACAGGGAAAGGGAGAGGGGAGGAGGAAGGCTTCCTTGTTACTGCTGGATGGAGGTGGAAGTTCAGACTCCATCTTAAGCCTCCTTATTGGTATCATCCTGGCTGGGACCAGCAAGGGTGCCTCATCACTACTCCCCATGTGACCTCTGCTGACACCATGGGTAGAGGTGCTCATGACTATGCAGGGGAGGAAACAAATCCCAGGTCTGCACTTGGCCTTCTCAGATTCCATCCCAGTGGGGGTGCTGAGTCCCATTATTACTGCTGGGTAAAAATAGAATCTAAACTCCCCACTCAGCCTTTGCCAAGGAGTGAAGCTATAGTTTTTTTCTGTTGCATTTGGCTGAAGTTAGGTAGTTATCATTTAAAAGTTTTCTCTCTTGCTGGGCTGCCCCTTTCCTAGTCTTTTGGTTAGAGAGATCAAGCTTTTCTTGGGTCTTTTGTTCTCTGCAGCCATTGACGTTTTCAGGTTGACAGCTTGTCCAGTCCAAGTTAGAGAACTTGCCATCATATTGTTCCTCGGGTACTGAGTTCCCAAGCTGGCCTGCCTAATGTTCTCCTTCTTTTCGAAACTTCTTATGCTTGTTTTATATAGCATATTTAGGGCATTTTGTTATGCTTAGTGGGAGGAGTGGGGGAAAGTGTGTCTACTCCATGTTGGTTAGAAGTAAAAGTGATTATGTAGATTTCCTTTGCTCTGTGCAATTACAGTATGTGGCCTTAGAGTCCCCACCCCCCTTTACATCTATTCTCTTGCTTGGAACACAAGTGAAATTTATCCTTAAATAGAATGGACCTCGTATAGTAGTTTCAACTGTTGGGAGAGAGAGGAAACAGAGACGGAGCCAGCAGAAAGCATCACATCACATAGACCAAATAGTTGTGCTAAGTAAGTAGACTTGTGTTGACACCTGACAGTTCTTTCCACAGTGAGCTAAGTTAGTCTTTTTGATCAGTGCCTAGTCATTCTTACATATTCTGTACCTCTCAGCCTTATGAAGTAAATAAGAAATAGTTGATTTGGAATCAGGAAACCTAAGTTACAGTTGACACTGTGATCTTGAGCAAGTGACCTAACTTCTCAGCTGTGTTTTATTCATCTTTATTTTTTATTCTTTTGCTGACAGAGTGTACAATTTTATTTTCACATTTCACAATACAAATGAAAAAAATTTTTGTCCCACTACTCCCCTCCAAAACTATTCTCTCTTTGATAGGAAGAGGGAGTGAGTCTTCCTTGTCATGCTGTTGGAAAACACCCAGAGTCACAGCACCACACTCTCCTGATGAACTAGAACAAGTAATATAAAAATGATAGAAAGAGGCTCCCCTCTCTTCTTATCTGTCTGGTTGACTCATTCCTGGCTGAGTGGGCACCATCATGGGATGGGCAGGAGGTCTCATCATTGGGGGCCCAGGCATCATGGGCATGTGCCCTCCCATAGGTGGCCTCATTCCAGGAGCAGGTCCCACTGGTATCATCCCAGGAGGAGGAGGACCCACCATTGGCATTATGGGAGGGCCCCGCCCATACGGGGTGCTGGCATCATACCAGGTCAAGGAGGACCAAGAAGACTTGGGGGAGATGGAATCACTGCCCCTCCGGGAGGAGGAGCAGAGAACAGAGTAGGAGGTATCTCTCCTTGCTGAAATGCTGCCGTTGTTTTGTTAGCCAGGCTCTGAGCCTGCTTTTGCATTCATTTCTGAGAGCAGTCTTTCACAGTCTCTTTGTGTTTCCTCCCACTGCAGTGTGTCTTTCTCAAAGATGGAGAGTCATGGGTGAGGTATGTATTGCAGTAGTCACAATAAAACTTGGGCATGTTGTTCTGCAGGCCACTGGCCACTCTGTTGTTTTATTCATCTTTAAAATGCATTTGTTGATGGGTTAGTTCCTAAGTTTTCTTCCAGCCCTTTTGGTTTGTAACCAGTCTTCAAAGTTATGTTCACCACCACCACTGCACTGCACACACATGCTTCCACAGGCAACCACTCACACATTCCTTTGTCCTACAGAAACTTTTAGGAAGATTTGGCAACTTGCTTCTATGAGACTTTTAAAACCTCACTCATCAGTTTTTGGAAATCTTGCTCATTTAAATTGTCGCAGCTCAAGAGCCCTGGGATTTAAGCTTTGGAAAAAGTGAAGCTTGTCAGCAGAATTTCTATGTTAATTTGAAGAGAGATGAAGGATCTTAAAACCCTCCACTCTGCAGAAGGCAGTACAGAGACCACAGACAAGGAAACCTAGAGGGTAGTGAAGGCAAAGCCACAAACAAATGTCAGAATCTCCTGAAGACCTGATTCCTCCTGTCCTTCCAGGGTCTCCTGCACTTCTGTAATAAGAGGGGCATGAATTTGAAGGAAAGAGAAAGTCACAGCTGGTACAGGCAAGCTTGGAAGGACCAGGCTTAAGAACAGGATCTGAATGTAAACAGGCTGGAGACAGCCACAATTTATGAAATACCAAAGACATATCTACCCTCGAGGTACAAGTGCAATCCAAAAAAGCTTTTCCCATATTTTTCATCTTTGTCTTTTATCACTTAAGCTACCAGACATGATACCATTGGTTAAAGTACTTCCAGGAACTGCTTGTTCAAACATAAATTCTTCTATGTACAGTGACTGAACAAATTGTTCAAATCTGTTAGAAGGTGGCAGCTTTTTAAAATGATTTATGTTTCCCACCCACCAATTTTTTAAAAAATAATGGCTAAGGGAGGTTTTCATTGAGGATCCCTGCATGTGCTGAGAGTTATTTCTGATGTGCTTTTTGCATATACAAGCTGGATGAAGGCGGAAGATACAGAGTCATTATGGATGAACCATATGAAATACAAGGTCCATGAGAGATGGCTGGGTAATTGAGATAATGGAGCCTTGATGCTGAGGGGGCAATTCGGGCTGGAAAACAGGACCAAAAGCAGCTCATGATGAGGATATTGGGAAGGTCTGGCTAGTTTCCAGATCTTTTGTTTCTGCTGCTACCTCTCAAAATTTTTTTCAGGGAGTATTTTGATACTGTCCTGGGTCACCCAGAAGGCTGTGTGACTCAAGGGATTATAGTATCTCTAGAACAGACTGTAGTTTGAGTATTTCAGTGACACTTTTGCAAGTGCAAATGAACATGTTCTGTTCTTCTGGAGCCTCTTGAGAGAAACCCAAAGTCAAGAGGGTCATTTATATGGGTCCTTCTCTTCTTGTCCCTTCCCATATCCTTTAGTTTTCCTTCACTTCACATGACCAGGCTTGGGGAGGGGGGTGGCGCAGGAAAAGAGTAAACCCACAAGCCCCCTGGGGAACAGTGGGGAACAGCAGAAGGAGAAGACACTCACACGATTTATAGCTGCATGATGCACTGATGTAACAGGTACTTAAAATCCTTAAGGGTCCCTAAGGTCTACACTCATGAAAGAAGAAACAATAAAGAAATAATAAAGGGAATGATAAGATGTGATCTTATGATGCCAAAGTTTTCAGAACAGAAGAATGACTAACAAATTGAGTGAAGCTGAATGGGCATGCATGTAGGAGAAAAGGTTAATGAATTTTAGCATTAGGAGATTATGGGCAACCTTAGCCAGAACAGTTTTAGTGCAGTTATGAGGGACCAAGATCATGATTATCCTGAGCTACAGTGAGATGAAGATTTGGGTGGAAACAGAGAAGTAAAGACCAAGTTTGACAATAAAAATGTTGATAACCCTACGGAGAGATTCAAGGGTGGTTTGGGTGGGGGCCATGAGAAAAATGCATCAAGTTCATAGGCTGAGGAAGGAAACATTTAAAGGGGTATCGAAGCTATGAAGGAAGTATGGTTACTGGAGCAAAAGCCCAGAGGAGGAGAAGCAAGGGAGGGTGCAGGCAAAGAATTGGATTTGCAGACTGAAGGAAGGAGGATGTGATCCCCTGGAAGTCTATGTGGAGCTAGGAGAGAGAGGACCCTGCTCTTTCCTTGGCCCCTCTGTGACAGCACAGCCCACACTGGGCTAGGAGGACACTAGAGGGGCTGGAGCAGAGCTTCCCATGAACATGAAGGATGCAGGAGATGTGGACCATGGAGAGAGGGATTAAAGCAGGTGGGAGACAGAGGGGTTTGTTTTTATAACAGGAGCCATGGGATAAACCACTACATTTTTTGGTATGAGAATTGATGGTTATAAAAATAAAATCAGCCCTGGCTGGCGTAGCTCAGTGGATTGAGTGCGGGCTGCGAACCAGGCATCGCAGGTTCGATTCCCAGTCAGGGCACATGCCTAGGTTGCAGGCCATGTCCCCCAGCAACTGCACCCTGATGTTTCTCTCTCTCTCTCTCCCTCCCTTCCCTCTCTAAAAATAAATAAATAAAATCTTTAAAAAATTTTTAAAAATAAAATAAAATCAGAAGTCACTGACCTACAAAAGGCAACCCTGGTATGAGTCCCTCTGGTGGCAGGACTTACAGGGCAGTTTAACTATGGTGGATTTATTGAGAGGGTAGTGTGGCCTTTGTCTCACTGAGGGGAAAGCATATACCTTCGAGGTACAAGAAACAAAGGGCCCTGATCTCTCAGTGGAGAAACATCTTGTGGTGTATGAAGTCACTGCATCCTCCTTGTACCTTGGAGGATGAAAAAGATATTCTAAATATTCATTCTTATGGAATCCCTGAATCTTAGTGGAGGCTCTGACCTGGCCCCAGCAGGGATGGTCTTGAGGTAACAGACACACTAGATATTAAAATAGATCAAAGAAAGGTGAGGTGAAGATCATGAAGTTTTGGAGGGAGGTGGCAAGGTTAGATTGCATGTTGAAAGGATAAGGTAGCTTTGGAGGGAAGGCTTTGGGCATGCCTGTGGTCAGTCAGGGGACACCAGCAGAGATGTCCTCTATGGCAGGTGCTTGCAGGAGAAGGGTGTTGTAGTCCTGGAGACCTCATCATTGATCAGTCTCATGTCCTCTGTGCCTCAGTCATTTCCACCTCCTCCTACTCCACTCCAAAACTTTCATCTTTCTGGCTTCTGTCCACAGCCTCAGCATGTTTCCTGAGGTCTCTCAAACTGCTTCTTTCTTAGGAAAGGTCCTGGCTTCCCCACAGCCTCCTTCTTGTAGTAACACCAATACGAACTGAAATCAGTAGATAATCTTACCAGCTCTAACATGGTCTGTGCCTTTTGGGTTACTGTCACTTTGTGCACCTTCTCTGGTTCTCCCAGCCTTCCCAGATGAACAACACTTCAGAATCGCTGAGTCATGGTACACTGCCTGAGCGCTGGCATTGTGGTGTCTGCAAAACCAAGGCTCTAGGTCTGATTTGGCTACTTAGGTGCTGTGTGATTCAGGTAGGTTATTTAACTCCCTAATCTTCGGTTAAGAATGTAAGGGAGTTAAATATAGTGCAGCATCTGACACTCACAGTAAGTGCCCAGGCAGCGTGAGCTATCCTCGATACTAATGTGTCTGTTGTCAGAATCTAGCTCTAGGCAGAGTTAGGAAGAAATGAAAGTGAACCAGGGTTTCAATGATCATACTGAGATACCAGGTTAGCCACCTATATGCTTAAAAGATGGGTCCCTGTTCAAGACTCATTGCTTGCACTTCAGGCGTTTGCCAGAGTCCTGCAACTCAAATGTTCTCTCTGGAGCAATAGGACGCTCAGTGGACATGACTGGGGAAGGCAGCTGTACAGGCAGAGCTTACATACATTCCATGTACCTTGGAGTATGAAAAAGACATTCTAAATATTCATTCTTATGGAATCCCTGAATCTTAGTCGAGTGGCAGACATTTATTATTTATTATTTATTTGAAGCATCTTTAGCTTCATCTGAAGATGCCTTTCAAAAGTGGTTTATCATTATGTTCTGATCCCTTTAAAATTGAGATGAGATAAAAAAATCATTTTACAAATATCTTGGCATTAGTCTTTTTTGTCCCATGTAAAGAGAGCCACAAGTGGTTTTAGAGATATTGCCACTTCTCCTGATGCACTGATGTGTTTCTAGTTGTTGGATGATTAGAGGGAAGGAGGAAGAAAATAACATTTATTAAGCCACTTAATCAAGTTGCTTCCAAAAATCACTTTATAATATTTGGCATAATATTTAATACTACTCCCTGAATAATAATGTTCTTTCTCTTATCTTTCTCTCTCCTCACTCTTATCATCTCCTCTCTTTCCCCTACTCTTATTTCTCCCAGCATATAAATCACAGAGATACCAGCATCATTATTTAAGACTGTATCTGTAGTCAGTAAAGTTTTAGTCTGAAAAGGGATGGGGGGAAAGAATGGAGAGGGTCTGAATGAGCCAAGTGCTAAGATCCTGAGGTCACCTCACCTCTCCTCCTTGAGACTGAGACAAGGGCAACCTGTGCTACGGGATGAGCATGGTCCCTCTCCCACTTCTCTCCATCTGCACATGGTGAAGGCCCTTCAGAAAGCTGTGGGTCATGACATTCGTGTGACAGCAACTTTCTCTGACTTCTCCACATGGCCCAACTTCACCAACACTCCCGGTTCAGTTTCAAAAGGTTTACAGAAAGCAGTGGTTCTCTGGCTTGAATATGCATCAGAAGCAGCTGGAGATCCTGATAAAACACAGACTGCTGAGTTCTACCTCGAGAGTTACTGATTCAGTGGGTCTGGGGCGAAGCCAGAAAATCTACATTTCTAACAAGTTCCCAGGTGATGCCGGGACCCAAACTGAGAACCAATGAAATACGGCCTTTTCCGGTCTCGACAGACTTTGCACGTGATGTGGCTCAAGACAACATATTTGTTAATCGCAGGCTCTTAACACTGGTCCCTCTTTATTCTAATCCTGGAGCTGAGCTGCTTAGTGCCCTGGGTGTGCCTCATCTTGGTTTGCAGTCCATAATCCATCTCGTAGTGCCCACCTGCATCGGTTTGCTTGGGCTGCCATAACGAATTCCACAGGCCAGGTGGTTTAGTCAACAGAAATGTATCATCTCACAGTTATGGAGGCTGGAAGTCTGAGATCAAGTAGTCAGCAGGGTTGGTTTTTATAGTGGCCTCTCTCCTTGACTTTTGGATGGTCATTTACCTATGTGTTTACATGGTTTTCCCTCTGGGTCTGTGTCCCAATGTCCTCTCCTTTTAAAAAATATTTTATTTATTTTTAGATAGAGAGGAAGAGAGGGAGAGAGAGAAACATCAATGTGTGGTTGCCTCTACGTGCCCGCTACTGGGGACGTGGCCCACAACCCAGACATGTGCCCTGACTGGGAATCACACCAGTAACCCCTTGGTTCACAGGCCAGCACTCAACTGAGCCACACCAGTCAGGGCCTAATGCTCTTCTTATAAGAACACCAGTCCTATCAGATCAGGGCCCACCTAATGACCTCATTTTAACTCTTTTAAAGACTGTATCTTGAAATACTGTGCCACTCTGAGCTTCGGGAAACTCTATTCAACCCTCAGTATCCTCTCCTCCTCTCTCATGAGGAACAGGCTTTCTCCTCTTGTTCTCCGTCCCTTCACTTTCTTCTTGCTGCTTTTTTCTCCCTCTTCCCGGCTTCCTGAGGTGACTGACAGCCTCACAGGTGCTGACCCACAGGCCGTTTGTGCAGCAGGGACTGAGATGCACAGGCTTGGGGATCTGTACATCAGCACTTATCTCTGTGAGGGCTCTGTGGCCCATACCTGAGATAAGCAGGGCCAGTCAAATGGGAGAAATAACAAATTCTTGTAGAAGAACAATAGTTTCAGGGCTGGGCCATCACTCTCATAATCTCCACCTCCCAGACAGAAGGCTGCCCCATACTGTGGGCACCTGCCCTCCCACCTCTGTGTCCCTACCTGGAAACAGTATTGGGAGCAATTAGAGTAAGAAAAGGCTGAAGGGCCAACTTGCCTAGAGCCCATAATCTTTCGTATTGTCATGCAAATAGCTCCAAACCTTTGCTGGCAATTTTGGTCTCCATAGGAGAAAATCACCTCCCCTTGTAGACAGCAGTAACTCCTGGTGCTTTTAACACTACACATAGCTTTCTTCTAAATTATCTCATTTGATCAGGGACTGAGTCCCATAAGGCCAGCCAGCCTGGCATAATGATCCCCTTTAGAGATTAAGGAATAAGTTGAAATAAATACAACAAGGACTTAGGTTGTGATCCTGCCCACTGTGAGGCCTGCAGTCTCCGTGATATTCTACCTATTTCCATTCTTCTCCCTTCTCCAATGTCTCACGGTGGTTTCCTTGAAATGTGGTCCTTCACTTAGCCTCTTCAGATGCTCATCTGTGTTCACCCCAGCACCACTCACTGATTAACGAGGCCCTGTGTAAGGTGAGGTCCTGATTTGAGCCTAGTACTAAGCAGTGTATGGGATTCCCATGGGATTGTTATGCTAATTTTCTGATACCCATTAAAATAATTATTACATCCTCGAATTAAATTATCACTTCATAATGCAGTCTCTTTCCACTACTGTGATTTCTTTTCTGTGAGCTACACAGGCATTCTGACAGCACTGTTTTTCAAAGTCTTGGCTGCAGTCCACAGTAAGAAACAAATCACATTGTAATGCAATAGTCACATACATACACACATATAAAACAAAAACCAGTTCCACAGGGTCATACTTAACCTGGGTGTGACACACGCTATTTTCTATTCTATGTTTTAATGCTTGTTGTGAATCCCTAAATCCACTAAATTGATTTTATGCCCCTGCAATAAGTTACTACCTGCAATCAGGAATATAATCCTCTATAGAATGTTCTGGCCAAACTTCAGAAGCCTGGCCTTCTGTTATGTTTGCACCTCCAGGGAGAGGAGACTATGGTGTGAGCTAGAAGCAGCTCCTGGAGCCTCCGGAGACAGGGCTCCCAGGAGACGCAGGGCTCAGCAGGCTTCAGCCACCAGAAGTAGAAGGCGCTTCCTGGACTGGGAGGGTTCTGCACCTCCAAGGTTGTTGGACTCAAGGTGAAATCCAGGGTCTCCAGTACATCATGCCTTGAAAGAGGAGCATAAGTTGTACACGGGGAATTTCACAGATACTCTCCCCCACTCGGCAGTGGGGTGATTTGGAGACCCATCCTCATGACTTCCTTTTGTCACCTTTCCACCCCATCTGAACTGAAAGTGAGCTTGTGTGTCTGCAGAGTGGATGTGAGCCTGCACAGTGTTTTTTACAACGATATTTTATTTTATTTCATTATTATTTTATCCTCACCTAAGGACATTTTTTTCATTGCTTTTAGAGAGAAAAAAGAAGGGGAGAGAGAGGGAGACAAACATCAATGTGAAAGAGGAGCATCGATCCATTGTCCCTACACACACCCTGACCAAGACCAAACCCGTAACTCAGGCATGTGCCCTGACTGGGAATCAAACCTGCAACCCCTCTGTTCATGGGACGGCATTCCGAACAACTGAGCCAAGCCAGCCAGAGCGTTACAAGGACATTTTAAAAGGAGAATCAGTTTCCAAAACTTAGAGATAAAAGCCAGACTGGAGGGGAAAAGACTGAGAAATTCAGTTTGGGCACATTTGCATATATAAAGAAGAATCTCAGGAAGGTAATGCTTAAGCCGAAGAAGTAAAAATCTAATGGCGGCTTCTTGGGCATCGTGGAGAAGTCTTTTAGAGTAGAGCTTTAAAGGGAAACCTACAGCAGCAGCTCTGCCCACCCAGGAGACAAGGGCCGCTTTGGCACTGTGGGGATGCCCATGGGACCCTTCTCAGATTAATGTTTTTAAATGTACAAAGTAAAATGTATGCAATTGCAAAGGAAACCAGCATAAATATAATAACTATATATATAATAAAAATAATTTTTCAATAAATTGTTATTATTTATTATATTTGCCATATAATATTATATAGTTTCAGGTATATAACATAGTGATTAGACATTTATACAACTTTCAAAGTGATTCCCCCCAATAAGTCTAGTACCCATCTGACACCATACATAGTTATTACAATATTATTGACTATATTCCCTATGCTATATTTTATATCCTAATGACTGGTTTTTGTTTTTTCTTTTAAATACCTTTTATTGATTATGCTCTTACAGCTGTCCCATTTTCCTCTCTTTATTGCCCTCTGCCCTGCACCACCACTGCCACCTGCATTCCCCCCCGACCCTGCCCCCACCTTAGCTCATGTCCATGTGTCATACTTATAAGTTCTGCGGCTTCTACATTTCCTATACTATTCTTATCCTCCCCCTGTCTATTTTGTACCTACCATCTATGCTACTTATTCTCTATACATTTTCCTTCCCCTTCTCCCTCCTCACTAATTACCCTCCATTTGCCATTTGATCTCCATTTCTGTGATTTTGCTCCTGTTCTAGTTGTTTGCTCAGCTTGTTTTTGTTTTTGTTTTAGGCATGGTTGTTAATAAATGTTTGTTGCCATTTTACTATTCATATTTTTTATCTTCTTTTTTTTAGATAAGTTCCTTTAACATTTCATATAATAAGGGCTTGGTGATGATAAACTCCTTCAACTTGACCTTATCTAGGAAGTTCTTTATCTGTCCTTCCATTCCAAATGAAAGCTTTGCTGGATAGAGTGATCTTGGATGTAGGTACTTGCCTTTCATGACTGCAAATACTTCTTTCCAGCCCCTTCTTGCCTGTAAGATTTCTCTTGAGAAATCAGCTTAACGCCTTATGGGCAGTCCTTTGTAGGTAACTGTCTCCTTTTCTATTGCTGCTTTTAAGATTCTTTCCTTCTCTTTAATCTTGGGTAATGTAATTATGATGCAGCTTGGTGTGTGCTTCCTTGAGTCCAACTCCTTTGGGACTCTGTGAGCTTCTTGGACTTCCTGGAAGTCTGTTTCCTTTGCCAGATTGGGAAAGTTCTCCATTATTTGTTCAAATAAGTTTTCAATTTCTTGCTGTTCCTCTTCTCCTTCTGGCATCACTATGATGGAACATTTAAAGTTGCTCCAGAGGTTTCTAAGTCTCTCCTCGTTTTTTGAATTCTTGTTTCTTCATTCTGTTCAGGTTGAATGTTTATTTCTTCCTTCTGATCAAAACCGTTGATCTGAGTCCTGGTTTTCTTCCCATCACTGTTGGTTCCCTGTGCATTTTTCTTTATTTCACTTTTCTTAGCCTTCACTTTTTCCTCTATTTTGTGACCATACTCTACCATTTCTGTGAGCATCCTGATTACCAGTGTTTTGAACTCTGCATCGGTAGGCTGGCTATCTCTTCATCACTTAGTTGTGCTTCTTCTGGATCTTTGATCTGTTCTTTCATTTGGACCATTTTTTTGTCTTGGCATACCTGTTACATAGTAACAGGGGGAGCCTTAGGTATTTTCCAGGGCAGAGCAACCCACATTGTTGCATTGTGGTGCTGTATGTGGGGGAGGGGTCAGAGGGAGGACAGTGCGCTTGCTCAGCTCTCAGCCAGCTTTCAATCACTTCCTCCTCTACCCACAGGCCAATTGGGCCATTCAGGTGGTGATTCTTGGGTGGGTGGGTTTACGTACTTTCTAGGACCCTATGGGTTTCTACAAGGAACTCTCCCATAAGGCTAGGAGTTTCTCTCCTATGAGGCTGGGGGGCTGCCACAACCCCCACAGGTTTTTTCAGAGGCTTTTAGGCTTTATTTCCCCACGCTGAACCCTGGGTTGCATGGTCTGTCTCTCTCCCCAGTTGTTCCTCCCAGTTTATCTGCACACAAATGTTGGATCGCCCACTCCACCAGCCACCACTCCTCCAGCTACCACCTTGCCATGAGTCCTGTCTGTCCTGGCTGCCCATCTCCACCCCTTCTACCTGTCCAGATGAATGTATGTTCTTTAACTCCTTGGTGCTTGGATTTCCATACAGATTTTCTGTCAGTTCTGATTGTTTTTTGTTTTTAAATTTGTTGTTGACCTTCTTTTTGTTGTGCGAGGAGGCACAGTGCATCTATCTACACCTCATCTTGGTCAGAAGTCCCCATAACTATTTTTATAACTGGCAATTTGCATGTCTTAATCCCTTCCTTTTTCACCCATCTGCTCCGAATCCCTCCCATAGGGGATGGCATCCATCAAAATTTTCTCTGTTCAGTGAGTTTGTGTCTGTTCTGTTTGTTCATTTATTTTGCTTTTTAGGTTGCATGTGTAAGTGAAATCATATAGTATTTTCTTTGTCTGACTTATCTCACTCAGCATAATACCCTCTAGATCCATCCACGTAGTCACAAGTGGCAAGATTTTATTCTTTTTTGTGGCTGAGTAATATTCCATTGTATATAAAGGGGTGGGAAAAACTGGGTTTGAGCTGTGAGTACACAAAACAGAGTTTATTCTTGCATAATTATGTATTAACCATTGTATTATTTTTTTGTATTATAACTATAAACTTACTTTTGCCCACCCATGTATGTACCACTTCTTTATCCATTCACGTTGATGGGCACTTATGTTGCTTCTAGATCTTTGCTATTGTAAATAATGCAGCCAAGAACATAGGGATGTAGACATCTGTTTTGAATTGGTGTTTTGGATTTTTCCAGCTATATACCCAGAGTGGAGTGGCTGGGTCCTTCTTTAACTCTGCTATTGACTTTGTTTTAAAAGTCAATACCTGTTTTTTTCTGGTATAAACATTGCTAACCCAGCTTTTTTACATTTTTCATTTACACAAAATATCTTTATCCATCCTTTTATTTTCAGTTTGTATGTGTCTTTTGATCTGGGTAGCATATGTAAGGATCTTGTTTTCTTATCCATTCAGCCACCCTATGTCTTTTGATTGCAGCATTTAATCCATTTACATGTAAAGTAATTATCGACAAGTATGTAGTTACTGCCATTTTATTATTTATATTGTTGGTTTATTTTTTCTTCTTCATACAGAAGACTTCAACATTTCTATTTTCTCTGTTTGACACTTTTATAATACTGGTTTGCTAGCGATGATCTTCTCTTGCTTTATCTCATCTGGGAAGCTCTTTATCTGTCCTTCAGTTCTAGATGATGGCCTTGCTGGGCAGAGTCATCTTGGTTGTAGGTCCTATTTTTCATCACTGTGTATTTCATGGGAATCCCTTCTGCCCTGTGAAGTTTCTGTTGAGAAATCAGCTGACAGTCTTATGGGAGCTCCCCTGCTACTTTTAAAATTTTTCTTTGTCTTTAACCCTTGGCATTTTACTTATGATGTGCCTTGGTGTGGGTCTCTTTGGATTTATCTTGTTTTTTGGGACTCAGTGCTTTTTATGTTTATTCTCTTCACCAGGTTAAAAAAGTTTTCCATCATCATTTCTTCAAATAAGTTTATAACTGCTTTAGCTCTCTATTCTCTTTCTGGCACCCCTATGATGTGAATGCTTGATGTTGTTCCAGATGCCCCTGAAACTACCCTCATTTTTTAAATTCTTCCTTATATTTGCTCTTCTGATTGAGTGTTTCCTCCTAATTTGCCAGGTGTGTTGGTTCTGGGGCTTCCTGGGAGGGGATCTAATATAGGCCCAGGTCATCTACTGCCAGTGCCTAGTTTGGGGCCACCTGCCATGAGCTACAAAATGATATGCTAATGGTTGCCCCTTGTGCTGGGCTTGGATGTACCTGGGAGAGGCTAAGATGGGAACCAAGGCCAGCTGCCACCAGTGCCAGGCTTGGAGCCCCTGCTTGTCTGGGTTTGTGAAACTTTGAGAGATTTTAGGGATGTCTGTAACATGAACTAAGATACCTCATTTGTATGAAAAAAGGCTCTGGAAGCAGCTTGGGTGGGCCAGTAAATTGAGTAGGGCAGGGGTCTCAAGGAATCACCAGGCAGGTGCAACTGTGTTAGCCAGGTTGATTGAGACTTGGTGCCCATACAAAAAAGACAGACTTGGTGCCCACCTGCCCCAGTAGGCTGGATGAAAGAGAGCTCAACATAGGAACAATGGCACCTGCTAGCAATTTAATCACAGATAAAGTTGCTCCTCCAGCCCTTGCTCTGAAGCCAGACAATTCAGTTTCTCTCCATATGTCCTTGGCACCTTTTGAGATGTTACCCAAGTAGTGGAGCTCAGAGCAAGTGAGTTCATCAGAGAGTAAATTTATGCATGGCCCTTTAAGAGAAATACCTGGAAGTCCAGAAGCCCACCATCTTACTCAGCCACAATCCTCACTGATTTTCACAGCTGGAAATTATAGGGACTTCTCTTCCCAGCACTAGTACTCTGAGCTGTGGAGCCACGTGTGGGGTTAGGACTCCTTGCTCCTAAGGGGCAGTGGGGTGAGGGGTGCTCTGCAACCGAGATATCCCTCCTGTTGCTTAGCTACCATTGTGGGTGTGGGCCTGGCCTGTTTTGAATATCTAGCCCTCCTACCAATCATAACATGGCTTCTTCTGTACAATATACCCTAGGTTATAGGAGCTCTGTTCAGCTAGTCTTCAGGTGGTGCTCAAGGGCAGTTGTCCTACAGTTTAGTTGTAATTTTGATGTGGTCATGGGAAGAGGCAAACACAGCATTTACCTACTTCATCATCTTGACCAGAAGGCCTAATCAAAATTTTTTTAATCAAATTTATAATACAGTGATACATGTGTTGAACCCATTAATTAAAATCTAGAGGCAGGTCTATTGATAAGTATAAACACTATTTTGAGGTATCGGCAAAAATTGTACCATGATGAAAGTAGCTGATTTCCTTTGGTGGAAAATTCTCAGGTTCCACTAACACTACTGTGGTTTGGCTACATTCATAATTGAAGCATTGCAGTTAGGAGTTAGTGAAATTAAAGATGTGATATATATTCCCCACCAAGTTCACAGATTCCTTGAACACTATCCATGGACCCACTAAACTATAAAGCAATCACCCTTGAGAACTACCTGGAGACTAGCTGAACAGAACTCCTATAATCAAGGATATATTGTGCAGAAGAAGCCATGTTAAGACTGGTAGGAAGGTGTTCAAATTAGAGATGTGATTCTTTGTTTCCCCACTAAGTTCACAGATCCTTGAATACTATCCATGGACCCAACTTCAAGTAGCTTTCTACTACCTTTAATACTCTTCTCATCTTTTCAGTTCCCAAAGCTTGATTTGCTGAATCCAGTTCTGTGAATGTTGGACATTCTGCACCCCCAATCTGGTTGTGCCATCCCACCCACCTCTCTCCCCTGACCTTGTGACCAGTCCAGTTGGAGGGGCCCAGGCCTGCCAGTACCTGGGAGTGGCCTCAGTGGCACTGCTTCCCAACTTCAACTCCAAGTAGTCCCTAAAACAATTACTCTTCCCCTGGATTCTTGTCAGGACACCTATAATTATCTCGGAGTGTTTATACAGTGAAAGAGAAATTGTTCCTCTTTAAAGCAGAGCCTCTTTTATTCTCTGACCTACCTATGAGTAATATCTTGTGTCTCAGACCTTGGTTCCAAAAGACGGATCTTTATTGAGCAAGTGAGAGTCTACTCAGCTCAGTGCAGGAACGGGTTAACAGCAGAGCCTAGAAATACTGCCACTGACCAAGGATGATCAGCTCTTGTCCCAAAGAATGCAAACTAGAATGCCTTTGTGGATCAAGCAGGCCACTTAGTGATGTGTCAGAGTTTAAAAAGATGACGTGACATGGTGAGACTATGGCAAATAAGAGTATGGATATCCCATCTAAAATCAATCAATTTCAAATGGTTTTAAAGTGTATATGAGGTCAGTCCAGAAGGTATCCAGTCATGTAATATGAAAAATAGAGACATTTATTGAAGAAGATATAAGATACAAAAAATATTGTACAGAGGACAATGATACCTCAGTCCCCTTCAAGATAAGCACCTAGGGATCTCACACACATCCAATCACCATCAGCTGCCTCATAGCATTTTCCTGTATCTCATTGATGGTCTGAAACTTCTTCCCTTTCAAAAGTGATTCTAGTTTGGAGAAAAGGCAGAAGTCACAGGGCACCAAATCTGGGCTATGGTGGGGCTGAGTCACTGGGTGATTTGATGATTTGCCAAAATACTGCATGAGACATGATGCGTGAGCAAGTGCATTGTCGTGATGAAGCTGCTAATCACCAGTTGCCCATAGCTGCAGCATTCTGAATCATCTGAATAATTTTCTGTGGAGGAATTTTCAACCTTAATGCAAAATTTGATGCAGTTTCATTGCTCTACTTTCTCAGTCATTTTGAATATGATGACCACACCGTATCCATGCTCACTCAATGGCATCTACCACCCCCACTGACTAGTACAGTGAAGTCATCATTGCTCACTCATGTGCATTCCAGTGCACTCTCCTTGGCTGCCAGGTTACATAGATGTCACACAAACCATTTTCAATATGTTAACAATGACTGGACTTTTACCAGACAGATCTCGTATTTGTGGGCCCCTGAACACAGCTTTGAACAGACGACGCCAGCTCTGAAGCCACTGTGTAGAGGTTCCTCCAGAGTCTGCCAGCACTGTCATATGCCCAGGCTCTCCCTGGTGCAAGGGACTGTGTGAACAAGTCACTTTGGGAGAAGAAAGAGAGGTCTTCCATGGTTCTGAGGGGTGCTTAGGAATTGAATACATTACTAGGATAAAGATCACAATGGTTTAAGGTCCTAGTGAGTGAGTTAAAAAAAAAAAACACAATATTCAGCAAGGTAACTATAACAAAATACTCACCTTAACAAGTAGAGTTACTATAAATAGCATCAAGAAACCCTGGAAGTGATTTAAAGAAAGTTAAGGATCTTTGAGGGCTAATTATAACATTTGGGGATAAAGACAATAACTTCTATATCATGTAACCCCATTTTTGATGATCCTGTGAAGGGACAAAATCTCGGGCTGGGAGAGTCAGAGTTTTGCCCAGAGAACCAAGTGTTCTGTTCCTACTTCAGTTCTTTAGAAACAAGCTCCACACCTAGCCCTGGGTATGACCCAAGGGAAGGCCTGGAGGCCTCTGGGAGAACTGCCTGGGTTAAGGATCATAGTTAACATGTGGGAGGGGCCTGGGGAACATACAGCAAAAGGAGGAGCATCTGGTAAATTAAGCAGGGAATGTCCCACCAACACTGAGCTGTTCTGCTTTGTCCCACAAAGCCCAAGTGCTGAGGGACATGAAGTTGTTCAATCTGAACAAGTTGAACAATCTGACTGAAACACCACCCCGCTCTCTGCGTCTCCCAAATCAAGCTGGCCCCAGGCATTTGGACAAGATGACAGGATGCAATCTGTACTCAGAAATGTGCAGCAAACAGGCTGGGTAGAGTTACCTTAGCAACAACAATACTTCTTGGAATCTCTGGGGAATACATGAACACAGAGAACAGGGAGAGGGGGTGCCTGTTACATTGAAAACTGGCCCACAGGGTAGCAGAGGAGAAAGGGAAGCCACCTCACAGGCATGCACAGGAGTAAGTGGTGCACTCACTGTTTATCCCTGGGGAAGGAGTGCCTCTTTGTTGGAGGGATTGTCCACTGTCCAGTCCCAGTCGCCACCAGACATATCACACGGCATGTGAATGAAAGGAGGAGCTTTCAGGCTGGGGCCTGAAAAGGATTGCATGAGTCTGTTCTTCTGTGACAAAATGTGCCAAGCCCAGCCAGCAAGCAGTCCTTAAAAATCAAATGATCTGAGGATTGCCTTCTCACCCTCCTTGGTCACCTCACATGGGAGGGTTAGGATAGGAGGGTAGTCAAACTGTTTCTCCATTTTTCCTCTTGCTTGGGTTAACTTGTAACCTTTCACCATGGTTTCCGTTCTTGTTCTATAAAAATGTGAAACATGTACCACTTCCTCAATGAGGGACGGCGGCACATGGTGAACACGGTGACTGATGTTATGGGCATTCCAGAATGTCTGCGTTGGTGGGGCACCGTGCTCGGAGGCCTGGCTCTCAGCTTCCCAGGTTCAGGAACTCGGTACAGCCACATTCTTACAGATGCATGGCGGTCACAGGCAGGGAGGCTGACCTGGAGACCAGGGGACAGTGCATTATAATAATTTCCCAAGTGGCAGTGTGGGGTGATGGAACAGTTTATTTTGAACTCAACAACTGACATGGCTGGTGTGAGGACTAAATGAGCTAACATATGTGTAAATGCTTAGGACAGTACAGGACACTGGAGAGATCGTTTACGCTGTGATGAAAGCTGCACAGTAGGACAGGCTGTGCACTACACAGCTCCAGAAGACACCACCGCAAAGTCTGCAGTGTGAATGGTGGCCCCAGGGTTGCACACTGCACAGTCCACCTGGCTGTTCGTGGCAGCACTGAAATGTCAATCCCCACCTTGTAGGATTATTGTAAACATTGTAGATAAAAACATGTGAAGTCCCTTTTACATAATAGATACTGTAACTCAGAGCTGGATTTATTATTTATACTGGGAGATATAATCTGGCAGTTTAGCAGCACTATGTGCACAGGGTGTTTCTTCCTGTTGGGCAGGTTTACACAGAGACTAAATTTGATTAAAAGGCTGCTGAGGAATTTTGAATAAGTGAAAGCAAGTTTCATGTCATCTCAAGATTGTTCCCCATTCCACCAGCACAGAGGGGTTGGACTCCAAGGGCATCACTCTTTGGACAGCTGGGACTCGTCATTTGGAAAGAGAACCTCCCACCCTGAACACGGACCACAGATTCTTTACTGTGATTCTTTACTCTCCTGCTGTCCTCTACTCAGTCTCTTCAGTTGCCAGAAACCTCTCTCACCGCTTTACCTCATGGGCCTGCTACAATTAATTAGATAACTGCATCTCGTACATTAGTTAATGTTTAAATTGGTCTCCTTCTAATCAAATTGTAGGGAAACCCCACAGGCTCCCTGATGAAATTTGAAAGGCCCCTTAGACTCATAAGCTACAATTTTTAGAAATTATTAACTTAAGCCACGTTACACACAAAAGAATTCACTGAGTATGAAACTCGAATACCTTGTCCCTTGGATTTCCTTCTCGAGCGCAGTTAAGACACACTTCTCCGTACTCCGACCAATGTGCACATCATCTTTTCCTCTGCCTTTTCAGGCCATGCTATTCCACAAATAACACTTTGGTCTTAACTATAGTTTAATACCAAGTTATTCCAACAAAATATCATTCAGCCCACTGGGCTGAGATATGTCTCTTCAGTGGGGTGTTTGAAACAGCTTAAAATCTCAGGCAGCAGATATGACGCACACAAAACATGGGGATATGAGGGCACTGGGAGGGCTTGAAACAGACACAGCAATGAAATACATGTACAATATTAGAGCTGGGCGCATCTCAGGGGACTGGATGATCCAATCTTTTCATTTTACAAATGTGAACACTGAGGCCCCAAGAGGAGATGAGAGATACATGAGGCTACATAATTAATTTGCTTTCTCCATTGGGTAGGGACAAGGTCTGGCAAGGGGATGTTTCCTCTGGCCTTGGCACCTGGGAAGAAAGGCTCCCAGGGCAGCACGGATGGATTGCTGCTGTGCAGGCACCCCCTGGCAGCTCACCTGGGGTGGAACAGAGGCATCAATGCCCAGTTTTTATGTTTAAGGCATCCCACCCATGGAGAGGAAGGAAGAAGTCTCATCAGAGCCAAACAACTGGCGTTCATCTGCTCCCCCACGCACTTGCAGGTGTGAAAAGACATCCCAAAAGGGAAAACCCTAAAGGGGCAGGTAGCTAGGTGTTCCTACACAGCCCTCTTCACTGCAAAACAGAGCCAATGTGGGGGCAATGACTGGAAGGGGGGAGCCTTGGAAAAGTCACAAACAGCAGCTGCAACATGAAGATGCCCCCATCCCATGGAGTCAGCAGACTGATATGCAACAGATTGGTGGGACTGCAGCGGATTTGTGAAGGCAGCTAGTCCCACCATCCTCTTTGATAGACGTGGAGCCCGAATCCCAGGGGCAAGAAGGGACTGCCCAGGGTCCCAGGTAGAGTAGAGGGCTGAGCTGGCTGCAGAATGGAGCTATGCTACGTCCAGCCCAGTGTTCTGTTGTGAGTCCCTCTTTTGCTGGGTCTAGGAAAAGTAAGTGGTAGCAACTAACAAAGAGACAGACATATAAAAGATGCTGTCAATTTATTACTTAGGCATCCTTGACTCCAGCAGACTATTCACACATTCTCCTAGATGTAGGCATTTGTTACTCGGGTGGTTCTATCTGGTTACATGGATTTAGGCAAATTGCCTTTCATCCTCTGTTTCTTCACCTGTAAAATGGGTCTAATAGAAGGACCTATATCACAGGTGGTTGGTTGTGTGGATTAACTATGAAGCACTTAGCACAACACCTGCTATTACAGTAAATGGTAGTGATGTTATCATTACATTCCACCAAATGACTGCTTTTTCCACCCATGCTCCTTCCTCTTGCAGAAAAGTTTCTATTTCTCTGATGGGCTTACATTATCTGCCATCTTCTCAATGTGTCTATGCATCTCTGCCTTCACAATAAATAAACAGCTGGCTTGTCACAGTTCCACACCACCATTTCCCAAACTGGAATATTTTCTGAGAGTTATAAATTCTTGAAATGGTTGTTTTCATCTTGTTAATAATAGATTTAGGAAAATCTACCTCATCTTTTGAGAAAGGAGAGACGTCCCCAAAGCACCTGGCTCCTCTCTTAGCTCTGCAGAAAGTTTTCTTTCTGTTTTTCATCTGCTTCTGTCACTGGGGAGAAGAGAAGCACCAGGGACTAAATTAGAACTGAAAGGAAGATGAGGAGAGGAAGGCCCAGGATGAATGACAGGTGGTGAGAGAGGGCCGATTGCAGGGCTCCCTGTGTTCTCTGGGCGGTGGCTGTTCTGAAGGATGTGGGGAAAGTGAACAGCCTTCGGGGAGACAAGCAGGTAAGAGGGTAGGAACAGGATCCTGAGGATGAAAATTGAAGTTTTCCTTTTAGCCTCCAAGGAAAACAAGAGAGAAATTGTATCTGGCACTGTTTTCTTTGTCCCAAGCCCTTCTGAGAGGCCAGCACTGCCCCCCTGGAGTTCAGTCTCACACCTATGCCTCCCTGCCACATGGGCTCCCTATGCTGCTTCAGCCTGCAGAGGCACCAAACACTTGGAGATCCACACCAGTCAACACCTTCAGTGACATAAGGTATCCCCAGGGGTTCCGTTAACGTGAAGTGTTGGCCCTTCAGTTCCTCTGGGACACCTTCATCCTTTCCATCACAGCCACTCTCTTCATTAATGTTGATTCATCGTTGCTCACTGAGTTCTCCTAGCTGCATACCTAGTGTCTCCCGAGTGGCAGTGTCCACGTTACCACGGTCAGCCGTTTCTTCTATTGCTCCATTTACATTCCACTAGAATTTCACTTCCAGCATTATCAACTTTTTGTTTCTTTGCTGTCCTTTTATCTTTGTTGGCCAATTTCCTCTCTAGATTATCCATTTTTGCAAACTACCATGTAGGTTTATGAGAAGCAACACAGCTGCATGCTTTGCTGACTGTGCATGGGCCCAAAACAGTCACCACAGACTGACAGAACTGGCAGGACTGGTCACCGGTCATGATGCATGTCTTATTTAGAGTGATTTGTGGAATGAAGAAGTAGCATCAAGTTTTGAGCCTGATGCAATTACTCATAGTCAATATACCATGGTAACTTAAACTTGAACTGTGTTGTTGGGGGAATAGCTTACCTAAACCACAATAATGAAAATCCATGTACATTCTTATACACATATGGTAATTATGTTTTTAAATTTTATATAAATGTTCATCATACCTCACAAATATTTCTCCTGCCAACTCCATTTGTCCTCTCTCATTCACTAGAATATGTGTGTGGCCCTCCCCTCAGTGAGGCTAAAGCCAGGAGTGCTACTTGGCCCATCCACTGAGTAAGCTCCCAACAGTGGAGTCTAGTCCCCCCTTTACTTGAGTTCACCTGAGGACCCCAAAAGGTGCTGCCCATGGCAGCACTGAGAAAAGGATGGATGTGTCCAATGGCAAATACTTTGATGGGAGTCACACTCGGACTGCTGGAGGAACCAGCTGGGACCACCTGAGCACTGTGGTCCTATCCCAAAGGGCACATTGCAGCCCCCAGCAAGCCTGGGGTGCAGCTGCAGACTTTTACACCTCCATCATTCATGGCCTTTAGAGTGAAACTGGTTTTAATAGCGCCAAATTTTCTCAAGTGCTGGACAGACAGGTTACAAAAGGAATGTTATTACCTCCTCCCTTTCCTTCTTGATTCTCAGATGGACATTAAACAGTCATTTCACCTGACACTTGGCCCCTGGCCCTGGGAGAGGTAATGAGGGAAATAGTATTAGGCCCAGAACCATTAAACCTATAAGCTTCCCATTTTGCTATTCTTCTGAAGGATAGGACAGAGAGTCTATTGCCCACTTCTGGGTGTCTGTGAATGTGTGTGCATGTGCACACATGCACACATTTGTGATGCAAGTGAGTGTACATTTAAATATGTTTATGTGGGGGGCTTGCCCCTGAAAAGATATGACTGTGGAAATGCATGCCATGAGGTGTGGTGTGTCTTATTCACATTCATATCCTCAGTGTTTGGCACATTGTTTATCCATGGTAAATAGTACTGAACAAACCCACCAATCAATCAGTGCTCCATGAGGTAGCACACTGTGGCTGTGCCCCTCAGTCCACCAGCATGCCCCTTCCCTGTTCCTGATGACCTATCAGAAGAAACCAGCTGAAGTGCCTATGGTATGAGTGTGAGCAGGCATGTTAGGAGACTGTGTACCTACTGCCTCTGTTGTGTGTGTGTGTGTGTGTGTGTGTGTATGTGTGTGTGTGTGTGATATAAATGGGGGTATGTGAGTGTGTGAGTGTGCACAAGAGTATTTTCATCTAAGGTCCGAACCTGCTGACAGATGTCAGCCCCCCTGCCTTTGGAAACTGCCTCAGGCTGTGGGCCCTGAGCACCCACTCTCTTCCTGGTACCTCCTGGGCTCAGCAGTGTCCTCTCCTGCTAAGTACAACTTTGTCCCTTTCCTCCTATCCCTGTGTACCCACCTCAGTAATGGAGCAGCAGCCATGAGGCACTCAACGAGTCCTAGAATATATAAGAAACTTCCCCATACATGACAACCACCCCCAACTTGGACCTAGGACCCTCCAGACTGGAAAACAGCTCAGTGAAGTTTTAAAGGAAAACAAAGACTCCAGTGTGTGTTGGCACACAGAAGTGTGCACACATGTGTGCTTGTGTGTGCAGGTCCATGCACACTGTTGATGCCTGGACTATGTCCCAAGTCCCAGATCAGTATCTTATGATGATGCTGCAGTGTGGTTATTAATTAGGTTTCCTTTCTAGTGACTGATTAGAAAGGAATCCTAATCCAGAGCCCACTGGCCAGACTGCCTATCTCTAGAGTGTGTCTACTGAGCAAGAACAAGGACAGATAATAAACAGCTCTGTGAGGGCCTTCAAACTCAGTTGGGTGATGCCAGTCTTAGTGCACGCGCCAGACTCTGAGGAAGTGAACACAGGCAGATGTCAGCCAGGTGACAGCCAGGTGAGGGAGTTATACAGGCTGCCTGAGGGGGTGCAACACTGCCGGGGCCTGAAGAGTGTGGCACATCGTACTTTTGAAGACAGACAAAGTCTTTTCAAATGGGGAGCCAACCACAATGCCAGGAAGAGGCTGGCATGATATAACCAACATCTGCAAGCCAATTTAAACTCTGCCAAGCACCTTCATTCAGAAAGCACAGAATTCATATGTGTCCCCTGCAGTGCTCTGAGAAAGCACACTTTTGTGCATCCACTTGGCATCTGTGGAGCATCAAATGTGTGTCAGGCATTGTGCCAGGCCCAAGAGGGTACAATCAAGGAGAGAAAGCTTTACAGAGAGAAGCAGGGGCTCTGCGAGGCTGTCTGTACAAGATTAGGGTCAAGGTAGTCAGGACTGAAACCCAGGTCTGCCTAATTCCAAATGTTCCATCCTCTCCCTGACACCAGGGGTGGGAAGGTGAGCGAGAGGGATGGGTGCTGGGTTGATTTGGGGGGTCACACAGATGAGACTGAATGAACCAACTGTATGTGGGCTGAGGCAACAGAGAAAATGACAACCCACGTTAAGACCTATGGGTTTCCGGAAAGATGTCTCAGAGCTTCCAAGATATGCTGAGACTTCAGGACCAGCACCAAGGCTGCAGGGGTGATGTGGCCATGGCTGATGTGTAGGGGCCTGGGGTGCGGTGGCCCATTGTGTCATCTTACTGCTGACACCATCCCCAGAGCATCTGTAATCAGTCCATGAAGCCTGCCCTGGGTCTGAGTCCATGAATATATTCATAGGTCATCCCTGTACTCCAAGTGCCCTTTAATGCTTCATAAATCACATCTCATTATAGCCAGCAGGACTTCCCACCTCTAACACTTCTTTTTATTTTAAAAACAAATTCTTAAAATCACCTCTTGATGAGAAAAGTATTCATGCTGACATTTCAAGTGGGAGATAGGGGAGGAGGCATTCCTGGGTGTTCCCAGGCTGTGCGAGGGCTCAGCTGCCCTCCAGGGCACAGGCGACCCCAGTGGCCCCTTTTCCTCTAGGTCCCCTAGCAGGACAGTGAGTCTGCATCTTCCTGTTCCTCAAGGTCACTATGAAGATCATTCACTCATCTTTGTCCATCACTGTGCTCCCTCCCCACAAGTCATCTGAGACTGTCTCTAAAATTATTGCTGTGACAAAGCTCATGCAGCTCTCTGGTTGCTTAAAGATCTGGGCATCTCTGGGTTCTACACACATGTGTAGCTTTTATTTTCACTTTGCTGCCGTTGGCTCTCAAGCTCATGTCTCCACCCGTCCCATGATGAATCCCTGGTTCTTCAGGGTGTTTAACTCATGTCACTTTGAGACACAGGAATTGACAGCCGGCGATGAAGACAGAGAGAGTGAGCAAGAAGAAAGGAGTGAGTGATGGTAGCTCCAGGCAGGGGACGTGCACAGGGTGGAGTGACAGCTGCTTATCAGACATGCCCAGATGTTTGTGCAGTATTGGCCCTATTCCAGGTCCTTTCTTCCTTGGGCTCTTGACCCTTTCCAGTTTGGGTTACACTATTGGTGACAGCACCACCCCCTTTTCTCCAAGCACCACCCCCATTTCTCCATAGGGAAACCATGTTTTTCAAAGAAAGATTTGCCCACCAGTCTGTCACTTCCCCACCGACTGCCATGGTTTATCCTTCCATCAAATGAGAAAACTAAAAACTTAGACAAGAGCTAAGAAGGCACAGTCTAGAAACCTTGGTGCCTTTTCATATGGAACAGGAGGAAAACTATGGATTGAATGGTGACTATGAAACAGGAATGATGCTGGGTTATGTTGTTAAATAAAAGCAAACCTATGAGGTTGTTACTATTAACTTTGTTATACAAGGGAGCTAAGGCCAGGAAAGTTCAAGTGCCTTGTCCACTGTGCTCTTAAGTGGAGGAGTGAGTCTATAATGCTAGACATCTGGCCCTTGCCCACTAGGACACTGTGCCTAGGCCACCATGTCAGCCTTCACCAGCCAGCTTGAGCAGCCTCAGAAAAGCTCAATGTTATTCACACTCGGGGTTGGTGATGGTCAGGGCAACAACAGCAAGATTACTTCATGTCCCTATTAATGTTTGTGGTTTCTCTGCTTCTGCCTTTTTGGGTGAACTAGCTTAGACGTTGTTCAGCAGGCTGGCAGGAAACCACTCTTGCCAATCTCCCCATGTCACATGGGGGTGCTAAAGTCACATGGCTGACACCATGCTTCCACATAAGTCTGTCTTTTTGTCTCCTTTGCTGCCCCACAGGGATCCCAGACCAGGGCAAACACTGGCTTGCCTAGAATGCTCTCAGGCTTAGGAAGACTCTGAGGGGGCAACAGCTGTGTGTGTGGCAGGAAGGAGAGCAATCCCTCCCAAGGGATGCCCTATGAGTGTGGGCTGTGAGCCCCACCACACCTGGGAGTTACCTTTCGCCCCTCCTTCCTCCCTCTTCCACATCTCTTTCTCCCTTGCTTTCTTTATGCCTGTCTCATCTCTTCTCTTCATCTTGCCCAGTGTAGCTTATAATTTCTGTCTCTGCCAAGAGGTCTTTGTCCCCACCTTTTCTCCTCTTTCTCACTTGCTTTCTTCCTAACAAAACCTGGTACCTCGGGCTCCAGGACTGTGTTGTGAAATAGAAACACACACACCCCACAAACACACCAGCCCCCAAACAGGATGAACCAGGGTCAGGTTATTTTAGGATGCACACACACTGAGGAACTTGGTTTCTGGTCTGTTTCTGCCGTCAGCACCAGGTGTGTACCTTGGGGAAGTATCTTCCCTTTCCCCTCCCCTTCTGCACAGTGAGGAAGTTGTCTGGCCCAGATGACCTTACATTGTCTTCCAGCACTGACACTGCAGTTCTACAGAAAAGGGCTTAAGTGACAGCTAAGACACTCGAGGTTACAAGACCAGATTCCTGTTCTCTCCTGCCACTTGGGGGTTCCTGGCAGGGGTTCCAAGCACTACAGCCTGCAGGAGACTTTCTAGTGTCTCACATTTAATGTCTCATTTTGTGGTGCCAGAGTCCACTCCCTTGGAGTGGACCTTCACACATAGGCATGCAAGACAAATGCCCCAGCTATGCACATGTTCAGGCAAGTGAGAATCTGTCTATGCCCCTGGCCAAACACCTGTGCTATCTCCTGTCCTCTGCCCCCAGCATCCCCACCTTCAAGGATAGGAGGGAGCCTGAGCAGGGACCTTGCTGGGAGATGGTGAGGTGGGGTGGGGCAGGGATGAGGGCAAGGGATGAGGGCAGGGGCACCTAGATGGAGGGGCAAGTGAAAGAAGAAGGTGGAAGCTTCTCTACAAGCTACTTCCCTCCAGAACCGACTCTTGCCTGGAGACTGGAGTAGACAGGACAACTTTCTACTTTGGGATTTCTCTGGGGAATGGAGCCCAACCCTCATGTTTAAAAGAATAAGCCCCAGAAAGGAAAAACAAAATTCCAGAGAGTATTTTACCTGAAACTACATAAATCTCAACCAGCTCCAAAGTAATGAGGAGAAATCTCATCCATAACCTTGATGAACTAGAAACCTAATCAAGCCCAGGCCAGCCCAGGTGAGGGAAGAGAGAAGTGCCATTCCTTTCTCCTTGGGCCATGGAACCTTCCCTGCTCAGCCTCTCTGCCCCTTAATAAACTCCTGGGGAATGGCAATAGCTCAGTTTTGACCAGTAGACTGTCTGTCTGTCTCTAACTCATTGAATGTCCTTGAGTAAGCCAGAGAACAGAGTCATGTTCTCTCTCCGTCCCTCCTTCCCTTCCACCCTCCTCCTCCCTTCCCTCCCTCTCCCCTCCCCCTTCTACCCTCCCTTCCCCCACTTTCTCTCTTTCCCCCACCTTCCTTCCTTGTTTCCTTGTGTGTGGATCCAGGTATAAAGGCAGGGCATCATCCTTCTCAAATCAATCAGAACATACTTGCCATCAGCCCATGCAGTGCCCCCCTCTATTCACATTCCCTACTCCCAACCCCTACCACCACCACAGGCAACCACTGTATCCTTTGAGGTGCACCCTGAAGTTGTATCTCTGTGTTTATGTCCTTTTAATTTGCACATATGGTGCTGCATTATAGACCCTGTGCAGTGTGCTGGCTTGTGCCCTTGAAGTCAGTTCAGTGGGGCATGCCCACTGTGTCATGAGTGTGGGACATGATCTTTCACACCATCTGCAGTCATTGCCTGATGAAAGTTTTGGGGGAAAAAAGCCCTTTATGCTTGCTTCTTTGATCCACCTCTGGAGGTGAGTGATGGTGGCTTCCTCTCCACCAGGCTGCTCTTTGGGGCCAGGCTGGGAAAAAGGAAGAGCTTTGATAAGAAGTCAGAGGAGCCTGAGCACTTGGCCCAGCAGAGGAGCTTCTGAGTAGCCCTTCATGCGTTCCTCTCCCTCACCTCCCCCACCTCTGCCCGTCTCTGCTTGCTCTGCCATTGCTTCTCCCCCAAGTCATAGCTGAGGCCCTTGACACCATCACACCACCTGAGATTCTCCCCTGGAATTGGATCACCCTCCTCAGAATGAGGATCACAGTCCCACACTGACCTCCACTGGGGTCTCAGGTGTGCCTCTCACTAAGTTCCTGCAACCAGCCAGACATGGTATCCTGGTGGCTGACCAACAGTCTTGGAGGGACCAGCTGTATGGACAGACTTTTTTCAAAGTGCTGAGATTTTCTTTGTAATAGCCAAAAACTGGAAACAACCGAAATCAACATCAGCAATAGAATAGGATGGAATACTATATAGTAATGAAAAAAGAACAAAAAAAATAACATCATGGGTGACCTCCACATGCATTGTATTGAATAAAGAAACCTGACATAAGGGAGTACATACAATAATATTCCATTTCTATGAAGTTTAAAATCAGGCAAAGCTAGTCGACCATTATTAACTCACAGACAATTTTGTTTGATCTATACACACACTCAAAAATCTAAACACACACACACACACAGAGATATATGCACACTGGGTTATTTTGAAGCCAGTTCTGGGTATCATATCATTTCATCTACAGACATCAGGCGTAGAATAATAGACTAGTCTATGGCAACAGAAGTCAGAATAGTAGTTACCCCTGGGGGAAAGGGTTGACTGGGATTGGGCACAAGGGAGTCTTCCAGTGTTCTAGAAATGTTCTCCAGCATAATCTGGGTTATAGTTATGGGGCTAAGTTGATATATGTCAAAATTCAATGAACACTTGAATAGACAGTTGTCCAAGGAAGACATATAAACAGCCAATAAAATAAGCACATGAATGATACACAGCATCATTAGTCACCAGGGAAATGTAAATCAGAACCACAGTGAGACACCACTTCACTCCCACTTGTCTGTGTTACATGCTGTTGAGTCAGCCCCTGGCCACTCTCCTCTCCTCTCCTCTCCATGAATGAGTGATGTCCACATGGCCTGTCCTCGACAGCCCTGCTCAGCTCCTGGAGACTCCTACCTATAGCTTCTCTTATGCAGTCAATTTATCTCACATTTGTTCTTCCTCTTTTCCTGCTGCCTTTTATTTTTCCAGGCATTATTTTCTTTTCCAAAGAACTCTTTTCGTGATGAGCTCAAAGGGAACAGCTTTGGTTTTGTCGTTTTTACCTCCAGTGATGTCACAGGCTTAATCTGCTCTAGGACCCACTTGTTCATTTTCCTGGAAGTCTAGAGTATCCACAGAGCTCTCCTTCAGCACCATATTTCAAGTGAATTATTTTTTTCCTATCATCTTTCTTTAATACCTAACTTTAGAATCCATACATGGTATTGGGAACACAAAGGTGTGGATGTATTGGTCTCTAACAATACATCTTGGTTCTTGGTGATATTCCCCAATTCTTCCCTTGTTGCCCTTCTGGGGGCAGCTACAATTAAGAAGACAGACAATAACAAGTGTTGGCTAAGATCTGGAGAAATCAGAACCCTCATACAATTCTGGTGGGAATGTAAAATGTGTAGCCACTTTGGAAACAGACCGGCACTTCCTCAAAATGCTAAACATAGAGTTACCATGTGACCCAGAGACTCCACTCCTAGGTATGTACTCAAGAAAACTAAAAACGTATGTCCACCCAAAAACTCGTACGTGGATGCTCATAGTAGTATGGTTCATAATAGCTAAAATGGACACATTCCAAATGTTTATAAACTAATGAATGGATATGTAAAATGAGGTATATCCACACAATGGAATATTATTCAACAATAAAAAGAAAGTACTCATACCTGTTACAACATAGCTGAACTTGGAAAATATCATTCTAAGTGAAAGAAGCCAGCCACAAAGGACCATAAACTGTATGGTTCTATTTATATGAAATGTCCAGAATAGGCAAATTCTTGGAGACAGATAGTGTTTAGTGGTTGCCATCGGCAGAGGGCAGGGAAGAGCAGGGAGTGATTGCTTATGGGTCCAGCATTTCTTTGGGGATGATAAAAATATTTTGAAATAAACAGTGTTGGAATGGTTGCACATTGTGAATATATTAAAAACTGAAACTTTGAAACTGTGAATTTAATATAATGTGAATTGTATCTCAATAAAGCTGTCATAAAAAATTCATTGAGCTGTATACAAAATTTTGCATGTAACAGTATGTAATACACAAGTAAATAAATAAACAAGTTTACTTAAAAACAAACTTAAAAAAAAATCATTGCTAAGATTTTGAAAAGCAAAACACAGAGCCAGATCCATAGCATGCTACTATTTGTGTAAACTCAAACTCACGTGCATAGAAAGCGACATTGCCTTTCTACAAGGATTCATGCTCATTTAATGACACATGCTAGATTGTCCCTCAGGGAATCCTAATCTCTGTCTCTGACTCAAATCCTCCTCTAAACCCTAAATGTGGGCAGTTGGCCCCAAAGCCTACCAGACCGCACCTGAACCCATTTCTCTGGCCTAACCCCTGAGGCTCCTACCCACTGTCTATAAGCAGATCCCCCAGGGCTGCCCCACTTGCCTTCTGAACTGAACCCTCTCTGGGAGTGCCCTTTACCAAATCCATATATCCTGGTACCTGGGATTGTCCTGACCTCCCATGAAATGTACATACTCTCTGGGCCTGTTGACCAGGACTGCCTGCTCTTTTCCAGGGCAACCGTCTGCATGAGGTCAGTTTCCCAAGCTTACTTCCAGCTTGAGGGGTGTGTCTCCAGCCCCTGGATGGCTGAGTGATGCCCAGCATCCAACATGATAGGTATCTCAGTCTGCTGGTGCCCAGGCCCCGGTGTCCAGGAATCAGGAGGACTGTCACAGGGAATACATCTTGCCACACAATGGAGTAGACTCTGTCTTAGGAGCATTTGAAATGACAACACAGGCACTTGTCTTATCAAGTGAATGGACTGGTAATGAGCAATCCCCTAGATTGTCCAGGTATTGATTTATCTCAAGCACCCTGAAGAGGCTCTTTACTGCTGTGTAGACCTTGCTCAGGACTTGTACAATTACAGTGCGTATTGGGTGAACCTCTTAGTTGCAGATAACAGAACCCTCTCCAGGTAGTTTAAACAGAGAACAGTTTAGTGAGGATATAGAGAGCTCACAGAATCATTAGAACTACTGAGAGACAGTCCCTGTGCGCTGTGCTCAGCTGCCAGAAACACATCTATGCCTCTGTCACAGTCAGCAAGCTGCCAACTCCTGGCCACAAAACCAGGCCAGCTAAAGGGTGTCCTATCCCTTGTCTGGTCTCTCACTTAACTCAGTTCCTAATCAAAGCTTCAACTGGACCTAATTAGAATTCATATTTGAAGCTAGCTATAGAGTAACCCACCATCCCAGTTTGCCCAGAGTTGGGGGGTTCCCAAGATGCAAAACTTTCAGTGATAAACCAGAAAAGTCCCAGGCAAACTGGGACCGTTGGTTACCCTTGGTAGAAATGTGTGGGTTTTGTTTTGTTTTGTTTTTTTAATTCTTTGTTGCAAAGGTATGGAACTATCAAATACAAAGGAGAGAATAGATGATTAGGGGCAGCCACAATGACAAATAATCTTTAAACTGCATATTAAAAAATAAATTGCAATTACCATTGATTATTTACTAGAGGCATGTGTTTGCTAAATGCTTTATTATTACTGTTGTTATTGCTTTGTTATTTTCATCTCATTTAATCTTCCTCACGAAGCCCTGAAAGCATGTTACTTGTCCAATGCTGTTGCAGGTCCTGCTCTCATGGAGCTTACATTGTAGGAAAGATGGACAAAGAATAAATATGAAATAAATAAATGGGAGTGTGTAGAAATATAATGAAGAAGAGGGCAAGGCCGCAGACAGTGATCTAGCAGGAACAATAACTTTAGGTAGGGTGGTCAGAGAGGCATTTCTTTTTAAAAAACAAGTGGATATATTTTTAATAAATTTACTGGTGTTCATATGATTACGTAAGTTTCAAGTATACAGTTCTGTAGTACATCACCTGTTTACATTGTCTGCTCACCACCCAAAGTCTAGTCTAGAGAAAGCATTTCTGAGAAGGTGACATTTGAGCTGAGATCAAGCTACAAGAAGGCTAGACACACAGCCACCTGTGGGAAGTGTGGTCCAGCCAGAGGGAACAGCAAGTGCAAAAGCCTTGCAGTGGGAATGGAGCTTTGCACACTCAGAACAGAAAGGAGCTCAAAATAGCTGTGACAGGCGAGTGACAGCAGGAGTGGTATAAAGGAGACTTAAGTCTGGTAGAGTATCGTAAGGAGTATAGGTTTAATTTTAAGATCGACGGGAAGCTAACGGAGTTTTAAGCAGGGGAATGGTATGATTTGATTTCCATCTTTTATCCAAGGTCACGAAGCTGGTAAATGAGAACTGAAATTTGAACCAGATATGTATCACTACAGAGCTCTGTTCTCAACTACCATGCAAGCTAACTCCATCTGGGATTAATAAGCAAGTGCCCTGTCTATTTTTGTTCCCAAGTGTTCCTTCTGTGTGCCCGTGCGTGCGTGTATGCATGTGTTGCTCTGTCTACAGCAATTGTTCTCAACCAGGGACGATTCTGTCCTCCAGGAGACATTGGACAATGCCGGGAGACATTTTTTGCTGCTACAACTTGAAAGGGGAGGTGCTGCTGGAATCTCATTGGTAGGGGGCAGGGTTGCTGCTAAACACCCTACAATGCACAGGCCACTTCCCATGACAAAGAATCATACAGCTCAAAATGTCAGTACTGCTCTACAATAAATAGCACAGTCATTTTCTCTTATGTACAATGATGGGTCAACTCAAATGTAACCTGAGGCTCCTTCCAACCCTCTCAACCTGTGTTCTCTGCTTGGGAAACTGTTCTTCAGAGCAGGCATCATGTCTGATGCATGCATTGCAGGGGCTGCCCACTCTAGAAGCCAGACAGATCCCAGCAGTCTGGAGAAAGACAGAGGGGTCACTAGGTGTGGAGTGGGAAAAACAACTGATATGGTTGGACTTCCCAGTGTTTAGGGCTGCTGCTGGGTTTCCCAGTTCCCAAGCAGAAGGCAGTAGGACAATACACCAAGCAGTTTCAAGAAGCAGGCCAGCCAAGGGAAATGGGCCTGGCTCTGACCGAGCCAGGACGCACTCTCTGCAGGCTTCCCAACACTCAGGTCTGAGTGTTGAGGCTGGAAAAGATGGCCAGCTGCCCCTTGCACACTGCACAGTTACATTTGCACACACTTCATCTACTGCTATTGTCTGCACTCTCCACCAACATCTGAACATGTCACCCCGGCTACACACCCCAAGAACATGTTCCAGTGACTTTATATTCACAGCTACCACTCCCTCCTGAATGCTACAGAAGCAGACCAGCAGACCTCACAGTGCATGTGGCTGTGGAGATTCACTGTTCAAGCTGTATTTCCTGGCAGGTACATGTGTATGCACTTTCCACTGCCCAGCACCACATTGTTTTCACAATACATATGGCACAGGGGACCCACTACAATGTGCTGGGTGTCTCCCATGTGCCACCACAGTGTTAAGCACTTTTATACACCACCTCTTTATTCGGGTTCATTCCAAAGCAAACCTTGAAGCAGAAATTTGGGAGCAAGTAGTTTAGTGGGGAGGTGATCCAGCAATTACTATGGAGAATGGGGAAGTCAGGCAGCAAAGGAGAGAAGCCCATAAAAGATGGTGTGAAGGACTCACTGCTCTGGCAACTGGGGCTGGTGCCCACAGGGAGCCTCTGGAAAACTAAAAGTAACCAGACTGAGGGTTGTCCCCCATCCAGAGGAGAGAAATGTGGGATACTTCTGTGCCTCACTGAGAGGTGTTCAGGGGACATCAACTCCATGGCATTTCCTGCCTCCCTCAGCCCAGCACTTCCAGCATCAAGAGAGCACAGAGAGACAGAGAGACAGAACAACACTCCTGCTCCTGGCAGGTAGGGGTCCATGTGCAGGTAACTGTCAGGTAGGCTGAGGGGTTGTAGGCAAGACAGCAACAGCATCTGTTACATCTCCCAATCCACTGATGGGACAACAGGGTCTGGAAGAGGCTACATTACCTTCTTCAAGATCACATGATTAATGAAATGTAGAACCAGGATTCAAATTCAGGGCTTTCTGACTGCAGAACCTACCTTCTTACTGTTTGCATTAGCTTCTCAGGTCTGTCAGAACAAAGTACCAGATGTTGTGTGGCTTAAACAACAGAAATGTACAATCTCACAGTTCTGGAGGCTGGAAGTCCAAGACCAAGGTGCCAGCTGGGTTGATTCCATCTGGAGGCTCTGAGGAAGAGCCTACTCCAGGCCTCTCTCCTAGCCTGGAGTGGCTTGCTGGCAGTCTTTGGTGTTCCTTGGCTTCTAGGCACATTGGCTCCATCTCTGTCTTCATCTACATGTGGCGTTCTCTGTATTCATGGCTCTGTGTCCAAATTTCCTCTTTCCATAAGGATGTCAGTCATATTGGATTAGGGCCCACCCTAATGACCTCATCCTAACTAATTACATTTGTAACAATTCTATTTTCAAATAAGGTCACATTCATAGGTACTAGGGGTTAGGACTTTAAAATATGAATTTTGAGAGGACACAATTCAACTCGTAACTCTCACCAGGCTTGCTGCTGTCCCTACATACTCTATGGGTGATTGTTCTTCATTCCCATTTTTATTCTTTGAGCTTGTCCACTGCATCCTGGACCAAGTACCCTTCAGCTCATATCCCCTGCTGGCCCTACCCATCAGGCAGTGGGTATGACTGGGTCACAACCAGAGGGCAGAGGACATGTCAGAAAGAGGATATCTGAAAGAAGGCCTCAGTGAAGGAGCCTGGGCCCAAGGTCCACCTTAAACATGAGATTCAATCATCAAATACAATTATTTTTTTAAAAAAGTATTATGGAAATAAAACACTGCCAAAAATCTTTCTAAAATCACACTGCATGCAATGAGCAGCCTGGGTTTATAACGAACAAATTATGCCAGACACACTTGATTGTGCCTTTGAGGGAACTAAGAAATTAAGGGACGGGAAGGATGAGAGAGAAGCAATACATCTTGATTTTAATACAGCAATTGATACATTGTCTTGTGGTATTGTCTCTGCAAAATTAATTCAAATTGGCTTGGTGAGAAGAACTGTCCCTGGGGTTGAAAACCAGTAGAAAGATAAACAAACAAATAATGATTAAAGGAGAAAACCAAAGCCCACAGCCCTGAGGCAGGGAAAAGAAGGAGGACGATGGGAAAAAGAAGCAGACCTGGCTTTTCAGCCACTCAGAAATGTGGCTGTGATCTAGGAAGGTTGGGGAAGGGCAACTGAGAAAAGGGGTTGACCAGTAGCCTACCAGAGAGTGGACATTGCCAAGGATTCTAAGCCAGAGGACTCATATCATCCACCCCAAGAGACTGGAAACTGGAGGCTGAAGAAATTCATCCCTGCAAGGGGCAAACCCATTAATAAATTAATATACTTGACTTCAGTAGCAATGTCAGGTCCTAAGTTTTGGTCTTAGCTTTTGCTTTTTCAAATGCAGATGACTTGTAGTGGTCACCCATTCTTTGGAATCACAGAAGCCTGACTTGGGCTCAGAGTGCTGGACGTGGCAGGAGACTTACTGAAGGGGCCCCTCTCTGCCTAGATGGGGTGACTCAGACCCACAGAGAGAGACAGGTGCAACATGTTAGAAATGTAGATTCCTGGGCCCACAACTCAGAAGTTCTGATTTTCACAGACTCAGGAACTATCCTGTTAACAGGTTTACCAGGGGTGATTCTGGTCTGTGGATTAGAATGAGAAACACTGGCCCAGTCACACTTGATCCTTCCAGGCTCTTCCCTGTCCTTCCTTTCCCCATCCTTCCTTCCTTCCTTCCTTCCTTCCTTCCTTCCTTCCTTCCTTCCTTCCTTCCTTCCAAAACCTTTTGGTTGTGTGCCTGCTGTATGGAAGGCAATGTCCCAGGCCCTAGGGACACAGAGGTAAAAGGTGATGCCCATCTGTGAGAAGCAGACAGAACATCCAGTGGGAGAGTTTATAGGAAGCATGGGGACAGAGATCATATTAAAATACTATGCAAACACCATAAGCAACTGTATGACAAAAAAAAACTGGTTTCCTCTGCAAGAGGCAAAATTAGAAGAGAATTAAGAGGGAGAATCTATACATTCAAGAGGACTTAAAGAGACATATCAATTGTCATATGAGACCTCATCTGGACCCTGATTTGAGCAAACTACCTGTTATTAGTAACATTTATAAGATAATCAAAAAATTAAGCATTGTGAATATTGATGATTTTAAGTAATTATAAGATATGTTGATAATATTGTAATCATTTTTAAAGAGCCTTTATCTTTTAGACATAAATACTAAAATAGTAGTGGGTGAAATAACGTGATGCCTAGAATTGGCTTCAGACTAACCCAGTGTGTGTGTGTGTGTGTGTGTGTATGTGTGTGTGCTGGGATGCCTCATGTCTAGATCAGACAAGATTGTCCAAGAGTTGATCATTGTTGAAGTTGATGATGGGTAAGTGGAAGTTTATTATACTACTCTCTCTTCTTTGTATGTGTTTGAAATTTTTACATTAGGAGTGAAAGAAAGAAAGAGAGGAAAGAAAGAAAAAGGAAGGAAGGAAGGAGGGAGAGGCAGAAAAGGAGAGGGAGGGAGGGGGATGGAGGGAATCAGAGGATGGAAGGAGGGAGGGAGCAAATGCAGGTGATAAGTGGTAGGTGAAATCATAGAATGAAGACCAGACAAGGTGAGTCAGAGAAGACTTTCTGCTACGTTGTCAGGGCTCAGCTCAGAGACAGCATAGGTATCAGCCAAGCCAGGAAGCAAGGAAAGTGAAGGGGGACGAGAACAGAGACCTAGTGCTCCATGTGGAGACCACTGGAGAGGAGCAAGGACCTCATCATCAAGACCTGGTTACGCTGTTCTCAGGACCTCAGGGGTTCTGCTGGATGAGGGGAGTAACCAAAGGATTTTAGAAGGAAGGAAGTAACCAAAGGAAGCATGGAAAGACACACATTTTGCTTAGCTCACTTGGGGTTCTCTGTGGAAATTGGACCAGCATGGGGAGACCAGTGCAGAGTAAAGAAGTTGCAGCCATTGCAGGGGTCCAGGTAAGAGACAAGAAGAGTCTGAACTAAAGCAGGGCTATGGGAAGAGGACTCTGGAGATACTTGGGAAGCAGAATCTACAGGGTTTAGTATCAGGTTAAATGGAGGTGCTGAGGGTGGATCCTGGATTCCTTGTTGGATGTCTGTGGGGATGGTAATACTGTCTCTCAGCCACAATGGGCACATCCACAGAGGACCCAGTGAAGTGGGAGGTGGTAGATTCATTTGGACACCCTATGTTTGTGAGACTGCCATGGGGAGAAGCTTCACAAGTAGTTGGCTGTGCATGACTTAAGCTCAGAGTAGAGGTTTAAAAGAGAGGGTGGATAAGATGGCCTTGAGGAAAGGGAGGAGGAGCGAGGAGGGGAAGGAATCCTAAGCCAAGGTCTGGGAAAGCACTGATATCTAAGGGAGCTGTCAGCAGGAAGAGTCTGCACACAATCCCAATCATCCAACTGTTCACCACCACTGCCCCTCCTACAACTTGCCGCCTAGTGAGTTTTAAGGTCTGCTGGTGTCTCCTGGGTCAGCGCTCACTGTTGGCAGCTGCTTTTCTTAGTCCCCTCGCTCATCATTCCTGCCAGGTGATTCTCGCACTTGGCTGTGGACTGACTCCTGCTCAGGAAACTGATGGATGCCTCCCTCCATCACCAAAGGCCTTTTTCCCCTGCTGTCAGCTGAGCAGTACTCTGCTGTATCCTGTTTCTCTGCTCCTTCCCCCGACATGTCCTGGAGTCCACCAGACTTGGAGTGAAGTCCTGGCTCAGACATCAGGTACTTGTTCAAATTCAGACATTTACTTAACATCTCTAGGCCCATCTCCTCATCTGTAAAATGGAGATGATAATCATATTGACCTCATAAGTACCAACACATTGCATGAATAGCAATGTATGCTTTATAAAGGTTGTTGTGGTTATTTATTTTCCTTTCTCACAGACCTGTCTCCAGGTTATTCGAGCAGCCCATTGTTTTGCCCATAGCACCTGCAGACAGCACCCGGTTCCTGTGTTCCTGGGTTCTGAGCACTTTCCCACCCTCCCCTCTGATGCTGATACTCCCCATTTCTTGGCTGTCTCCTGGCTCCTCGCTGGCCTGGCTTCCCAGCCTAATTCTGAATTTTGTTCTCTCTAGCTTCTTGCCCTGAACCAACAACCTTCTGAAAACTGTGTCTGAGGAGGACCTAGAGGGTCGCCAGTGATCCCCAGTTGTTTCATATACTTGTCAAAAAAACACAATAGAACAGAGTTGTGTTTGTGACACTGATTTCCCCACTTTTAACTGCTAAAGTGGTGGAGAAATAAAGAACTTGGCAGAGATACCATCTCCATCACCACATGAACACAGCAATGATTCCAAGAGGGGGTTGGGAGTCAGAATAACTCCTAGGACCAGGGCTGCTTGGCACGGCCTGGCCAGAGTAAATGAAGCTACACTTCCCATTCTCTTTGCACAAACCAGGTTAGAGAACCCATTTGTGCTCATGAAAGCTGACTCCCTCCTCTGTGATACCCCAGACATAGAGATGGCCACTTTCTAAAGCATTTATTCAACAACCATTTACTGGGAGCCCACCATGAGGTAGGCGCTAAATGCTAAAATTGAATTTATTTCCTGTATTAAATTTCAGGAAAGATTGAGAAGCCTTGTCAGCAAAGCCTCCAGGTAGAATTTTTACATCTTTACAGAGTAACATGTGTATTGTTTAGTGCACTGATATTCATTGTTCCTGTGGCTACCTTGGAGGGAAGAAACAAGGTCTCAGTCTGCTTTATTTTGGTGATTAGTCTGAAAGGGCATGAGATGCCTCTTTTTTCTGAAGCCACTGTAATTCACTGTAGTGGTTTATTAAAAGTGGGGAGAGGAGAGAGGGTTGTTACTGTTTTTAAGAATCAACTTGAAGGGATTTATTGAATCATCTAAAAGATTGGGGGAGCATTGTAGAATCTGCTAATTAGTCCTTAGTATCTAGTCCCTCCTCCCTTTAGCATTAGGCTCTGCAATGTTTTAATTCTGGCCTCCCCGTAACATAGATTTCTCAGTCTCCCTTGCAGCTTCCTGCATGTAGTTATGGAACCAGGGTCTTGCCAAGGGAAGTTAAAGAGAAGTGATCTCCCCAACTTCTGGGTCCTGCCATTAAATTTTTTAGGTGTTTATTCCCTGAGCATAGAGCCCATGAATCAGCAGTGGCCATGTGGACAAAGGCAATGTTCTAGGAAAGGAGTCTGGGACCCTTGATGACCTCATGGAGCTTGGTTCCCTAACGACCATGGCCCATTTGCCTGTCTCTGGATTGTCACAAAAGAGAAAAGTAAACCCACTGAATTTTTTAGGATCTTTTTGATACAGCAGCTTAACCTAACACCCTAACTAATACCTTCTTTACTACGGTGAAACTGTTAAAAATCCTAGATTCTTTGGGTATTTTCAATACGAATCATTGCACTCCTCCTCCCTCACCCCCAGACTCACAACAGTTAGGTTCCCTCCGCTCTGGGCCTCCCACCCAAGGGTCCTACTACAGCAACCTGCTCAGTTTTCGCTTTACATTCTCCCTGCTGGAGAGGCATCATTTTCCAGCAAAACCTTGAAATGTGTGCTGTAAACAGTAGACGGCTTACTTCTGAAAACACACTTTACCCTTGAGAAGTTTGTTTTTTCCATGCATTGATCTCTCTGTGTCGGAGAGAATGTTCAGGTCACAGAAACTCATGTTAGAGCAGAAAGGTGGCTTCTGTGTATATTGGGATGTTTTCTAGTGTGACATACCAAACCGCAGGGCTCTTGGGGTCCTCTCTTCCCTTCCAGGGATCCAACCTCCACCTGTTCAGGGAAAGTCCTCAGGGGTGTAAGACCACTGTGGCTTGACAAGGAGTAGCCCACCATGGTGAGAGGTGGGGGGGAATGCACATGTTAAAGGCATTATAATTTCTTTCATGTTAGAAGAAGGAGGAATAAAAGAACAAGGAAAATCACAGTAATATAACTTTAAAATCCTTGTCAGGCAACCCTTTAGGCAGTTTAAAGATATTGAGAAATCAAGCAAACAATGACAACATGCCTCAACTCCCAAAAGGCTGGTGTCACTTGTGCAAGCAGACTGAGGAAGGGAAAGGATGTGTTTGGAATGAAAATTAAATAAAGACCGGATCGTGGTGGGTAAGGAGAAACGAAAATCCACCTTGGATCCAGGTCTCTGTTATGCTGAGAAGCTTACAAAATGCACAGACCACTTACTGAAACAAAGGTAATGGTTCTGACATCTCCTGCCACCTTCTCCAGCCCAGTCTGGCAGTGAGGAGACGTTCAGTTTGCAGCTGGGCCCAACCAATTTGGGCCCCTTGCCAATGCTGACCCAGATCACCTGCACAGCATCCGACCTGGCCAGCTAGTTGAGTCTGGAATCAATTTTGCAGCCATGACACCTAATGAACCTGGAATGAGTCTCAAATACACCCACATCCACAGAGCAGCAGCCTCCACTGACACCCTCCCCAGTTGATAAGTGGAAAACATTGGATACTGCTTTCACAGAGACCTGGGTTCAAATCCCAGCTCTGCTACCTTGTAGTTGAATAATCTTGGTTCTCTCTATATATTTCCTCCTCTGTTGATCCATAGGGTTGTTTAAGGGTTAAAGGAAATGATCGATATAAATGCCTGCCCTTCTATAAAGATTCGCTCATTTTATTCTGTCGTGGTCTTCAAATGCATAAGACCCTGTCCTGCCCTGAGACCTGGGTCCTCCACCCCTTGGACCATCACCTACTTATTCCCAGTTCTAAATAAGGCCTCCAAGACTGGGTCTCCCTACCCAGCCCAGACCTCTGCAAAGGCTGCCTTCCCGTCAGCCCTCCCCACATCTTTGTCTCAGGTGAGCTACTCAGCCAGGTGGCCCAGGCCATTGGCCCCACTTGTACTCTGAAGCCAGCCCAACCTCCACAGAGACTGAGATTCTGTGCTCACCCCACAGAGGCCTGGAGGGAGGGGAAAGGAAAGGCTGAGGAAAGCCCCAGGCTTCCCACTGCATACCTGGGTTGTAGTATCGGCAGTCTTCAGATCCTGTCTTTGCTAGTTCACAGCTATGTGGCATGGAGACCCGCCTTTTTCTGGACTTCTCCATATGGGAGAAAAGTACGTGTCCTCATCAAGCCAGTTTGACTCAGGTTTCTGTAACTTCACTCCAAAAGATACACTACTTAAGATCCTCCACTCCCAGGAGGCCTGCACTGAGGTTCTTGTCAGCTCAGTGACTCATAAGTTCTCCTCATGGCCCATTACACTGCATACAGCTCTTGATTTTCTTTCCCATTGGGCTCACTTGGGCCCCTCCATTCCCATCCCCCATCTTGGTTTTTGGTGAGATTTGCCCTCTGTCAGCTTCCACTGTTGCACGGTTCACTGCACTTCACCTTCTTCTCCGCCGAGGCCAGGGCCAGCATAGGCCCATCAGAGCTTTGAAAGTTGCCTGACAGCCACATCAGGAGATAATAATGCTCCTTCACTCTAGATGAGACCTGAGGACTCGTTCCCATTTTAATGAGCTGTCACTCAGACAGAGCCCTGTCTATCCCTCAGCTGGGGAAGGGGTGCAGCGAGGAGGGGATTCTCAAAGACTTCTTGCTAATTGCTGTTGTCAGCCACTCCCAGGAGATACAAGAGGTGTCTTCAGGGGTCAGGGAGTGAAGCCAATCACTTCCCTGTCTATAGAAGTGCCCGAGGTTCCTAGCATTCTCGTCATACTTTGTCCAACTAAAATGCTATTCCAGATTGCATGGCTCTCCATTTGGGTCAGTCAGTAATGAGTGAGCACTACTATGTGCCAGGCACTGGGCCAGGCTTGTCCTGAGGGGCACACCTGAGTAGCCTGTATCAACCTGCCTTCATTGTTTTCCTTTAGCACCTACTGTGGACACCACTCAGCGGAAGAAACAAGAGTCTTGTGACAACTGAGCCTTCCTGCTCCTAAGAAAATGAAGATGGTCTTGTCAGATAGGGAGAGGATTTGGAGATTATCTGCTCTAGTGTTTCTCAATGTTAGCAGAGGAAGCCTTTCTTCAACTGAAATCTTATTTACTTGTTATTCAATACAGAATATGAAACAGATGAAATGGGGGGCTGCCTTGGTAGGGGTGGGGAGGTGTGTGCCCTGTCTGCCCTTTGTCCCACTCAGAACCCCACAGGTGTCCACAGACCCCAGTGATGACCTTCAGCCAGCCAATGGTCACAGTTTTGTTCTTGTCTCCAAGTCCATGTAGAATCCAAATAATGTCATTTGCTTCCCAAGGGTATTCCAAACCTAGCATAAAAAGTACTGGTCTTGTCCAAGTCTTTGAGGGTTTACAGAGGAGAAAATCAAAACCTGAGATAAAGTGACACCCCAGGACCCCAGCCTCAGCTCCCCATTCAGCCTTTCTCCACCACAGACCGCCGCAAGCCGAAAGTACCTTGTCCCTCTCCAGTTGTGTCCGGGCACCACATCACATCTGCATCCTTTCTGACTGTTCAGGATCCTGGGAAGCAAGTCACTTTACACAGAACAAGGCCATGAACAAGGGTGTGCGGTGGAAGGCCTTGGTGCCAGGGCTGGGAGGGTGACCAGACCCTGACTCTAAGAGCTGACTATCAGTGATAGTGAAGGCTCAGATGTCAGTCTAATTACTGGCCTGCCATTAGCCATTAGCTCTGTGAAGTGACTGGCAGGGGTAGAAATGCAAAAAGCATGAAGGGAAATTGGGGAAGAGAGAAGGAGCTCAGCAAGGAAGGCCCTGGGAACAGCAGGGGTGCTAACCATGCTGACCCAGGCAGCCCACTCAGTGCCCAGAGACTGGTCACCCAAACATCCAGTGTCCCTGTCCATCCTGCAACAACCGTGTGCTCCTGGATACTGCAGGAGCACCACTTCTCTACTCCCCTGCAGCTACTGCAATGCATTCATTCCCATGTTCATTCATTCAACAAAAATTTTTAGTAAATACTTATTATGTGTTCATCATTTTTCTAGGCACTGAGGACAGAGTGGTGAAAGGTGTCTGATTTCAGGCAGGTTGGTCAGACGAAGTCTAAGGAGGTGACATCTGCGTTGGGTCCTGAATGAAGAGGACATAGAGGGAATCTAGATCAACAGAACTGCAGGAGCAGCTGGCCTGGGGCAGGGCTGCAGTATGCCTGCTGTGCTAGGGGATCCAGTGATGGGTGATGGAGCAGAGTGAGGAAGGGGAGGACTATGGGGACAAGGGCAGATTTATACGCAGGGGACAGGTTGTAAGGTACAAGGATGGAAACTGGAAGATGGGCCAGGAGACTGGTCCAACCATCCAGGTGTGTATGATGGTGGTAGCTCAGAGTAGGGTGGCACAGCAGGGTAGTGAGAAGTGGGCAGAGTCTTTCATTTAAAGAGTTTGTAGTTTACATATTCTGACCCCAGGTCTCGTCATCTCCCTTGGTTGCTTGCCGTCAAAATTTTGTCATCCCAGTCATAGAGCCATGAAGGGGCTTTGAGTTTCTCTGTGCTATCCCCGTACATGACAGACTCTCATCATCATACTCTCTTTGCTTCTCCCAGGTGGGTCCTCCCAGGTAGGTAGGAGGCCCAGTGACCTGACCTAGGGTGGGCTTTCAGGAGCTAGGGGCAGGGTAGACCTGGGCAACAGAGGGATCGGGTCTGTGTCCAGGGACAGAGGTGGGCAACCGGTGGCCACACAGATGAAACAGATGCTCAGGACACAGAGGGACCACAGCCAGGACAGAAAGAAGCGATCGGTAGGCGAAGAAAGTAGTCAGACCCTCATCTCCTACCTTAACCCCAATCAGCTATGGAAGCTGGTATGGTCCCTTTATTGTGGCAGAGGCTTGGAAATGTTATGATCAGGAACTCTGAGTTCCCAGTGGGGTGACACTGCACCAATCATTTCACACTCTCTCAGACCAAACATCTCCCTCACACACACATGACCAGAGGCCAGGATTGGGGCCACCAGAACATTCTCAGGAGAGGGACCTCAGCCTGTAGCAATGCTACAAGAAGAAAAAAGAGAAAGGTCTCTCCTGCCCCTGGGTCGAGCCCTGTGCACACACCAGGCCACCTCTTTCCCCTCCCCTGGGGTTTTTGACCTTCTTAACATTCTGTCCCGCCATCTCCATTTTCCTGTCCAGACTGTATTTCCTCTCCATCCCGAGACAGCTGTGGTAGTTTACAGCTGTTTACTAGCAGTCAGATGCAGAAGGAACCTAAGTGGAATGTAAACTATCAAATTAAAGTCTCTTCAAATGCTGCCTGGTTTTGCTCTACCTGAGAATTTCAGTCAGTGCCAGTGACTCCTTTCTGCTCCTTAATGGAATGCGGCAGACACCTGCTTTGCCTGCCCTTGCAGCTACGGTGCCGTGGCAGATGCCGTTAGAGGAAAGGGGTTTCTACCTAGATGGGCAATGCAATAAGTCACCGGAAAGTGCGGTTTTCTTGAGCTCCGGGCAAGGCCATTAAGCAGGCCAGGAAACAGCTTTACTTCCCGGAGTTGGCCAAGGCTCTCTGGGTGATGGGAGGTGGGGTTCTGTCCTTCGGGACACATTTTAGGAACCCAAGGAGATAGTGAGTCGGGGGTGGGGGGTGGGGGAATGGTAGGGGAGCAGGAATAGAATCCCTCCAGGCCCCAAAACCTGGGTAAGGCTCATATCCAAACAAACTGCCAGCAAACCACCCATTTGTGACAAGCCAAAGGGAGGGAACATGGGCCCTTCATATTTTACAACACAGAATGGCCCTGGGCTGGGAGCTCCTGGGTTCTAGTCCTGGTTCCACCATTTATTAGCCATGTAACCTTAGGAAGGTCACTGCTCTGTGACTCTATTTCCCTTCCTAGTGAATTTCTCCCCTGCCTACATGATGGGATGTAAAAGCTTTTTGAGACCTGCCGAGTGCTGTACAATCGTGAACTACACATACATTGAGGAGAATTGGGGAAGGAGAAGCCCCCTGAGAGATTTTCCTCCAGATCTCACAGACTCCAGGATCTGCCTCTGTCCAGGTGGGACTAGAGGGGCTGAGGCCATTTGTACCTGGGAGGAGGGCTTGGACAGAGTGGCCATCCCACAAGTGCCCTCTGGGAGGCAGCAGAGGAGCTTCTATGGAGCCCAGATATCCTTTAGACTCAGGGCTCCCCCCAGCCCTTTGGGGCATAAATAAGGTGGGGAGGAAAGCCAAGGGCTATGGCTGTTACCTCACCAGTTTTAGAGACGGAGTGGTAAGGTGCTGGGGTTTCACAGGGCTGTGGGGGCTGCTGGTGCTGGTGGTCACCACACCTTTGATGGGTCCCATTTCCTTTCCCTTTCCGCAGAGCTTGGTCTTCCTACTTTGAACCCTGGGACAGCAAACAAGATTTGCCAAGTATTTCTTCCCTCAAAACTATTTCCCTCCTCAGAATGGGTTTCGTTGAGTGGTCAAGATAGGGTTTTAAGCCCCTCTTTTTGAGGGCAATAAACACTACCTCACTTAAGGCACAAGGAAAACCAAGGCAAAAATAACGATTGAGCACTGACTGTGTGCAAAGCCCTGTCCCGGGGAGTAAATGTAACATAGACTACTCACATTTACTCCACATAATAACCACTTCAAGTGGGCTAGCCCATTTTACAGGTGAAGAAACTGAAGCACAGAGAGGTTAAAAAAACTGCCACAAGATTGCGCAGGTGACAAAGCGATAGAGCAGAGACTGGGCCCTGGAGTTCTGTGGCTGTGATGTCCATGTTCTTCCCACATACCAGCTATCTAAAAGTATGAGGGGGTTTGAGGAGGCAGACTCCAGAAAGACTAGAAACTGCAAAGAACCTAGACTTGGAGCAGGTTCTTACTGTCCTTTCTGCATCCATTCTGAATCTCTCTATAATAACAAGCCTCCAAAGCCAGTCTGTTCTTTGTCAACAGTCTTTTGCTGGCTCCACAAGATCGCTCTGTTTATTTCTTATATCCTCTTCCTAACTCACCCCCTTAGCTCTTGGCAAGCCCCTGCTGCTCCAGGTTTTTCTCTACTAGCAAAATTATTTTCCCATTTTCATTCAAAACATGATGTTTGGGCACCAGTCATATGACTCCAGAAGGAGTACCTGAGGTCTACCCTGGTCCCCACTTAGACTCACGGCTGGACAGGGTCCACACACACACTGAGTATTAGTACAACCATCTTATTCAATCTTGCCCACATCCCTGGGGTAGGTATTACTGTCCTATATTATTGACAGGGCCACTGAGGCCCAGCATCGCAGGATGAGCTTCCCCACATCACACAGATGGCCAGTCCTCAACACCAGCTCCATATGGCATTCACCCCGCCACCGGCATACCATCAGGAAGGCAAACTACTTCCCCTGCATCCACACACCTGTCTCCTACAGTTAATTTAATATAGAGAAGTAAGTTTATGCCAAATGTATGTCACTGGAACCCTGCTAGGATAGAACAGAAATACATAATATGCCAAAATACACAGACATTCCACCAAAAATAATATACAAATGGCAAATAAGCCCATAAAAAGATATTCAACATCATTAGTCATTAGGGAAATGCAGATGAAAACCCCAGTGAGATCTTACTCCACACCCATCAGAGTGGCTAAAATAGAAGACGGTGACAACAGCAGAGACTGATGAAGAAGCCTGGATCACTCAGCCATTGCTGGTGAGAATGTGAAACGGTACGACCATCCAACAGAACAGTTTTTCAGCTTCTCAATAATCTAAGTGTGCAACTATCATGTGATCCAGCAATGGCACCCTGGTTTATCACAGAAAAATGAAACCTTGTAATTCACACCAAAACTTTGCTACGTTCCTAGCAAGCCCTACACTGGAAGCAACTCAGGTGTTCTTCGTCAGGTGGGCAGTTCGCCTGCACATCCGCACCACGGAATGTGGCTCAGCAAGGAAAAGAAAAACTGTTGAGATGGTGCGTCGCTCTCCAGTGAAAAACACTTATCTCAAACGTCACGTTCTGTCTGATGCCATGTATATAACATTCTCAAAACGATAAAAATTACTGTGATGGAAAATAGAACTGTGGTTGACGGGTTAAGGAGGGCATTGGGGCCCTAGGAAGGAGGTGGCCATAGAGAGCAACAAGCAGGATTCTAGTGGTGATGGAAGTTGGGTATATTTGCCTATAAGAATGTCAATATTTCGGTTTTGATACTGTTCTGTAGTTTTGCAAGATGTCTCCATCGGGGTAAATCTACAGATTTCAGACAACTGCGTACAAAGCTACAATGATCTCAAAATGCAACAAGGGAAAAAACACTGTGTATGTAACAACCCAGAAAAATGCCTACGCTATAATCTGAAGTGACAGGAGCTGATGACAAACTTTCTTGTCTAACGGTGATGATAACTCTGGGATAAGCGTGCTTGTGGGGGAAGAGACTGGAAGGCAGCACACCCAGATGCTCATGGTTGAATTAGAGGATGGAACCCACCTGCCATTTATGTTTATCTGCCTGCATGTGGGTCTCCTGCTGTCCCTCCTGGTTCCCCAGACAGAGGAGGCTCAGGGCAAGTGCAGTGGAGGATGCTGAGCCTGGGGTGGGGCAGTGTGTTGTGCTGTGGAATTATGGGTCATGTTTTCTTTTTATCTCTAAATTGCAAACATGTGATTACAGTTGAATTACTTTGTTATGATGAAAGAAGTTATATATTAAAAAGGGAACTGCATAAGCAAAGTAACACTCTCCTGCTAGCTCAGGGAGCTCATAGGGTGCACAGGGTTACTAGACAGTTGTCTGATGACCGATCTGGGCTCTAGGGACTTGTGGGGGTGGGGTGGGGATGGGGATCTGCTCTGGATGCTTTGCTGCTGGGGCTTGCCCTGCACTTTCCTGACACATATGCATCCCAGGACCAGACGGCTGCGTGGTGGGTCTCACCTGGACCAGGCACACCAAGTCTATTCTAGCCTGCTCCCCCACCAAGCAATAAACCAGAGGCAATTTCCAGACAGGAGTGAGATGGGGGCTGTCCTAGGAGCCTGTGTCTCTGTTCAGCAGTGATGTCCTCACTACATATGTCCTGTGTTAAGTTCTGTGATATTATGACTAATAAAAAAAATATGATCTTTGTCCCCATATTTGCCACAGAATTCCTAAAATCTTTGGGATTTCCTAAGTGATAAAGGTGTCTCATATTTATAACAGACCTCTCTTTCAACCACACCAGAATTTATGTTAATGAGGTAAATTTTGGCAAGTGTCTAAGGATAGGGGCTAGTTGCCAGGGGAACCAACTATGTGACTAGATGGTTTCAGTTTCCCTCACTCCTGAGAAGAGGGCTGGAAATTAAGTTCAATTACCAAAAGGCTGATGCTAATCAATCAGGTCTGAGTAATGAAGCCTCCATAAAAACCATGATGATTTCGGGCTGTTTCCAGGTGGTGAATACATGCAGGTGCTGGGAGAGGGCCGGCCTGGAGGGTATAGGAGCTCCAAGTCTTTTCCCCAGACCTCACCTTGTGTCCCTCTTCACCTGACTGTTCATCTGTACCCATTACAATATCCTGGTGGAAGGAAGGAAGGAAGGAAGGAAGGAAGGAAGGAAGGAAGGAAGGAAGGAAGGAAGGAAGGAAGGAAGGAGGGAAGGAGGGAAGGAGGGAGGGAGGGAGGGAGGGAAGGAGGGAAGGAAGGAAGGAAGGAAGGAAGGAAGGAAGGAAGGAAGGAAGGAAGGAAGGAGAAAGAGAGAGAGAGGAAAGGAAAGGAAAGGAAAGGAAAGGAAAGGAAAAGGAAAAAGGAAAGAGAAAAGAAAAGAAAAGAAAAGAAAAGAAAAGAAAAGAAAAGAAAAGAAAAGAAAGGAAAAGAAAAATATGTAATATGCCTTCAACATGAATTAGGATCCATGGTCTTTCTTGGATCCTGGGACATTCTTCTAGTGTGTCCCTTCCTACCTGCCCCATGTCCCTTTCCATCTCCCTCCAAAGCTATTCTCTATCTGCACTTGTCTATAAATATTGGTGTTCCACAGGGCTCCACCTTCAGGCCACTTTCCTTCTCACCCTCCATCAGAGCTAGCAAGACTGGATAACCCAGGGAGTGTGCTGAAATTCACCCAGCAGGCTCAGTGTTCAGCAATAGCTGTTTGTGTGACAACCAGGTGAAACACCTGCATGGCCCAACAAAGCACCCAAACAAAACTGAACACTGGCAATCTGGTGATGCTCAAAAATGCAGGCCCAGCCTTGTTTGTGTTTGTTTTCCCAGGATGATTTGATCTATCTCAAGTAATTCCCTACTTCCTCTGTGTTAACTCCTCAGTCATCTTCAGTTCAAGTCTGTCACCTAAGCTTCATGCTTCATGCATTTGAGGGTCTAAGGACATCTCCAACTACGCCCAACCGAACATGGCCAAACTGGAATGTACTACTCCCCTTTTCTCTGCAACCTCCCACCTGTACTCCTTTCTTTCTCTTTCTCTTTCTCAATATATATATAAGTATATATAATATAAATATAAAAATATAAATATCCTCCACTCATTACTCAAGCCACAATCCTAGCATCTTACTAGGCTGTCCTTTATCCTCCATATCTAATGACCACATTCTGCTAATCTACCACCTTTCCCTCCTCTCCAGCCTTCCATAGCTGCTCTAGTTCAGACTGCTGCCCTGCCCCCTAATATACTACCACAGCCTCCTACCTAGATCCCAGGCCCTGCCCCCCATCCATCCTCCTCCTCACCATCTGAGTCATTGACCAAAACTACAAGTCTAAGGCTACTTCCAGTTTACAAGCCATAGCCTGTAGGAAGATTCGCACTCTTTGCTCAGCATTCAGGGCTCTCTTCAGCCCAGCAGCATACCTCTCTGGAGCCACCCCTGGTCCCACTTCATTCTCTTAACACAATAAATTGTTTGTTCTTGTCCTGCATATAACACAAATATCACATTCAAGAGTCGCTAGGCCTGTTGTTATTCCCACCCACTCAAACCCCACCTTTGTCTGAGCAACTGCTACATTTGCTAAAATTGCTACCTCCTCTGAGAGGCCCTCTCTGACATTCCCCCAAGTCTGGACCCTGACACCTTCACCCCACAATTCTGTACCATGGCACCTCTCACAGGATTTTCGCATTGCCTGTTTTCTGTCTGTAACCCCATGTGGCAGACACTGGAGTTGCCTATCTAACATCTGTTATCACTTTTTCTGATTTTATTCAAGCAGGAAAGCAGTCAGCCCTCAGGAAGATGGTTATATTAATAGTCTATACTTACTGTGAGCCAAGTACTGTGTCAAACACTTCCTTACATAAGCCTATAAGGTGTCATTATCACCATTTTACAGATGGGAAAACCTGGGGAAGTGAAAGGTTAAGCAGCATGTCCAAAGTCATGTAACTAAGATTGGTAGAGCCAGGATTTGAACTTGAGCCATCTGGCTCCAGAGTCTTTGCTTATGAAGAAGCTATACTGCGTTTCCCTTGACAAGCATATTATGATTGGTCCACAGCAGTTAGTTTTAGCTTCCTGTTCTGGCTTGCCTGTGATTGGACTAGGAGTGGGCATGGGACCTGATTATGGCCAATGGAACATAAAAACAAATTGGCTGGGCCCTTCTAGGAAATATATTCTTCCCTGATAAAAAGAGAGAGGTGAAGGTCCCTGACCTGACTTCCTTCTAACATTGGACATTAGCATGCTGCTAGGTAGCTGGGCAGCCATCTGCCTCTCTGAGGGACAACATCAAGAAAAGCAGAGCCGGGGGACGACAAAAACCTGGGTTCTTGGTGACATTGCTGAACTGAGGAGCTGCAGCCTCTGCAGACCCCACCCCTGGACTTTTTTCTTATTTTAGCAGATAATGAATGTCTATTATTTAAGCAACAGTTAAGGAAGTATTCTGTTACCTGCAAACCAACTCATACACTTTAATGCCTAGAACAGGGCCCAGCACATAGCAAGCCTGCCATAAAGGGCTATTTAATGAGTGAAATACCAAAGCCAAAAAAAAAAAAAAAAGTGAGGGCATATGGGGGAAAAAAACTGGTTAAACTCAAAGTGCTGTACAAATATGAATTTCTCTGAGCCTGCTTTCTCATTGAGGGGGTTGGGCTCAGTGGATTCAGTTACATTTGCCACTCAATCCATTTCAAGTACAAGAAAACATGATGCTCCAGGTGCCCGGGGTTGAAAAACCCAGTGGAAGAGGAGACCCTAGAAAGCCCTCACACTGTTTGCTGCTTATTCTTGGCAAGTTCCCAGCATCTGTCCAAGGGAAACAGATTTGATAGGAAGACTCAGAGAACCACATCTAAGCAGAAGAGGGAATGGTAGGTAACTCACCCTCAGGGTCCGTCTCTAACACAGAGAGAACTGCAAAGACCTCTCCTTTCTTGGCTGTTAATTTACTTGAACAAAATTAGGAAGCATCTGGATGTCTCTTTTGGCTCACTATGGAGTCCTGGGGACCACCCAGGGGCTTTTCTGTTTACCCACCACCAGCAGCTGGCAGTAGAATTCAGTAGACACAGTCACTGGCCTTGCTCTCCCTGTTGGATCAACCAATCAGCTTAGACCAATGGGAGTCACTGACCCACCACCTGGTGTCACTCATGGGCATTAAGAGAATAGGGATGGTATTTAATGTACCCTAATGTTGCAGGTCAGCCCTTGGCCAACTTACAAGGTCTTTGAGATCTGTCTCTGAGCCCCTCCTACCTACTCCCTTGCCATCCTTTGTGCGATCCTGTATGAAATAGAACACTAGTACAATGTTCACTCCAATTTTCCTCATCAAAAGTCTGCACTCAGTAGAAGTCTAACAGCAGTCAGATGCATGTTAGTGTAAATTGAAGTCTTTCTTGGGGTTATTTGCTAACTAAATCTCTCCCTTAAGGCTCCTCTGATGTATTCATCTTACAAGCTTTGTGTCAGTCCTTACCATTGTTATCAATTTATCTCTTATATTATTTAATATTTCAATTGTTTTCTAGTTTCCCAACTAGATTGTAAGTTCCTCAAAGACAAAGCTGACACCATCTACTCACATTTAGGATTCAATTGCTCATTCATTCATTATTCAACTAATATCTACTGGGTATATCCTAGGTATTAAACTCTGCACTAGGTCTAAGTTTTTAAAATGAATAAAACATAGTCCCCACTTTCAAGATCTAGTCAGCCTCTGTTGGGGAGACAAACTGTAGAAGCAAATAGTTCCTTCTCATGATGTCCAGGAGTTCATCATCTTTATTGCTTCTGCCTTTATCCTTGCCACACCCATCCCCCATTACCCTTTTTATGAGCTAGTCTGAGAATGTCTGTTTCTTGCAATCAGGAGAAACCAATTACAACACCCCCTAGGGCAGGAATGCTTGAGCTGACTCTCAAAGGATCAGTATAAAGGAAATGAGGCCACAGGGAGGATATTCCTGGCAGAGGGAACAGCACGAGCAACAGCACGGAGGCCAAGAACAGCTTGTTGTGGGCAATGCAAAACATAGATGCATCCATTTCTATTTTTGGTCCTTCATTGTGGAATGGAAGGCTTTGTCCACAGGAAAGCAATAGCAAACATCAAAAAGCTGATAGAGAAACTATTTGGGGACATGCGTAGGGAGGTAAATCCCTTTCCCAGAGCCTGCAGTATCACACTGGGTAGGCAACTGTCTCCAAGAGCAAGGCTGAAGGCTCCTGCTGATTCACAGCAGTCCATTGGGTGGCCAAGGATGCACTATTAAGAAGGTGCAGGCTAACCTCAGCAGCCAAAGTCCTGGGAGGGAGGAAAGTCTGTCAAAGAAGGAATGGCCACCTGAAAGGGACGCTCTGAGACTGGTTCATCCAAGAGTTTCACATCAAAATGGGAAGAATGTGGGATCAGAACCCAGACTTCCATCTTCAGAAAAATGCCATTTCTTCAGCAACTTGGTGCTTACATATAAGAGGAATACAGGTGCCCAAATCCTGGGAATGTAAGAGTTCAGGAAGTATTACTATACAAGAAGCTAGGTTGAATCCACACTTTACCTTCCCAGAAAAGGCTGAGTCTAACATACAGAGCCAAATGACACATGAGCTAAAGTAATCCCAAGCATCTAAACAAAGCAATATTATCCCCCTTCCCCTGCCAGGGCTGCCCTGGGCTGCCAGCTAGCACTCTATCTCCTAGGTCCAGCTTTTGTGGAGCCCACATCTTGATAAAAGGCTGGTAAGGGTCCACTTAATGCCACAGAAATTAATTGAAGACCTACCATGTAGAACCCTGTTATTGAAGAAGTATGAAGAACTCAGATTTTCTTACTTGGGACCCATCCCAATCATCCAACACCAGAGGATTAGCTGTGGTTAAGAAGGGCACTCTTGCCCTGTAAGGACATTCACCCCAAGCTCTGTCTTCTGTCCAGCCCAGGGTATTGTCTTTCCATGACCTAAAGTGGCATACTGCTAGCCTCTCATCTATCAAGAGCCACAGGCTTAATTAGCTTCTTAAAAAGTGGTGCCCCTTTGCTTACCTTCAGCTTTAAAGAAACTATCTTAAGAGCAAAAGATGCCCATTCATATGCTAGTTCAATGAAGCACAATCCTCTAGTATTCATTGTTTAACTCCGAGCACCTAGGAAAGTTCCTGGCACATAGTAGTTGTTCAATAAATGCTTTTGCACAAGTGCAAGAATCTGTTGACTGATTTACTCCCTAGACTGTAGCCTGGCTGTCCATTGTGTCCTCTTTGTTCAGAGCAGTACCTGGTACATAGTAGTCACTCAATGTCTGTCTGTTATATGAATGAATAAGCATGCAAAATACTGCCTTTTCAACAAATAATTTTTCTTACAGAGTCACCAGCAATCATTCAATAAATTATTGAGTCTTTTCCACATGCCAAGCCCTGGGCCAGGCTTAGAGATCTGAAGATACTGAAGAAAGAACCCACCCCACCCCCGTGTCTAGACAGTTACCATCTAGTGGAGGAGATAAACATGTAAACAAACAAACCAGAATCCCTCCAATGTGGCAGGATTGCTGCTCACACGTTTTTCAGAAAATCGAAAATGCCCAAGTGGAGAGTCATGAGAAGATGGCACCATGAGGGACAGCTTTATCTCTCCACTCCCTGCCTGCTCTCTACCTGGAGTGTTCACCTGCATAGACTGTGTTAATGGGTCCTTCGTCTTCTGCCGTTCAGGTGGGATTAGCCAATAGGAGACAATGGCAGAGACTGAGGGGAGAGAGAAGAGAGTCCAGGCTATTCATTCCCCTGGTTCCCTCTCTCAACCCAAAACCCAGCTGCTGTCAGGAGCACTCTGAGTCCCCCCAACCTGTGGCTCTCTCATGGTTTCCTTCATTTCTGCTCACAGTTTTATAAACAGTCCTTTTATTAAGCTCTCTTCAAAGTATCTCATTTGAGCATGCCATTTTTTTCCTGCTAAGACCAGTTGATGCACATCCTTTAAATATTTTTATCTTAAAACATATGTGTACCAATTCTCCTCTTATTTAATGTGGAGCTGAGACCTTTTCTTTGCATGTGGGTGAAGTTCCACATCACTTTTCTCACATAAACAACATCCATCATGTATAGACTATGATTTGCCACTTCTTTTTCTTTACACTGAAGCAAGGATTTAAGGACACTTTGCTGAAGTGATCCCAATGCAGAATCCTTCGAGATTTTTACAGATTATTTTCCAATCTTGTACAGTTGTTTCACCCTTACCTACCATCACAGTCATTTGTTTTCATGACTCACCTGAAGGGAGTCTTTTTTCCCCACTTTTAAAACCTCAACATTTATTTATCATTCATCTTTTTGGTCAACATACATTCATCAACTCCGACTATCTCAGGCCTTAGGCCAGAATGGGAGGCACAGAGATGATTCCACCATGGTCTCTGCCATCAAGTTCAGTCTTGAAAAGACACATGTGTGTGGCCAGATCCCAGCATTTCATTAATGTCAGCCTCACTCAAAACCCTTCATGCATCAGCTTTTTGGTGTATCTTTCTGTAGCATTCACCTTAGGTTTTAAGAAACAACCCTTGCTCTTTTCACATTTGTATTTCATGGGTTCACGTCACACTTAATTAAATCATGTAACTACTATAACAAGCAGAATTAGCCTAGGCAGTTTTGGCAGCAAACATGACCACATCCTGTTAAGTGTATAACTCAGCAGGTAAAAGCAGAAGCGAGAGCTGGAAGGTAGCCTCTCAACCAGAGGGGTTCAGTGAGCCTCAAACACTGATTAGTGTGCATCACAGAGGGCATAGATCTTCCCTTAATCCAGCAGAGGTCAGTTAAGAGGCACCACTATAATTAATGTACTGAGTGACAAGCATTTCTTTGGAGGCACCTACAAAACAACAGTGTCAAGACATGTGGAGGAAGATCCTCAAAGGACATATTACATGAGTTGGTCTTAAGTTTGGCAGACAGAAAGACAGTGAGAAGGAGATTGCAAGCTTAAGAAGGAACATAGAAAAAGGCACTCAGGGTAGAAAGGCATGTACATGATGTACACACCTGTGACATACTTGCAGGTACATATGCCCCAGGACACCTGGACAAAATGTTCATGGTGGCCCCATTAGAACAGAAAAAGAAAACCAGAAGCAACAGTAGAAGAATGTACCTAAAAACTGGTATAGTTATATGCTGGAATATTATATAGTAGTGAAAATGAATGAATTATAGCTACATACAATGCTGTGGTGAATTTTAGAAATATTAAGTTGGTTAAGAAAATAGCATAAAACAATTTCAACAGTATGAGTCCACTTATAAAATGCTAAAACATGTAAAATTGAAAAAAACCTACAGCCAACATCATATTCAATAGATAAAAACTAAAACCTTTCCCACTAAGATCAGGAACAAGACAAGGGTGTCTGCTTTTACCACTTCTATTCAACACAGTATTGGAAGTCCTAGCCACAGTGATCAGTGAAAGAAAAAGAAAGAAAGAAAGAAAGAAAGAAAGAAAGAAAGAAAGAAAGAAAGAAAGAAAGAAAGAAAGAAAGAAAGAAAGAAAGAAAGAAAGAAAGAAAAACTGTCATTGTTTGCAGACGACATGGTAGTGTATATAGAAAACCCTATCAACTCCACCAAAAAACTACTCGACCTAAGAAGTAAATTTGGCAATACAGCAGGATACAAAGTCAATATTCAGAAATCAAAGGCATATTTGTACAACAAAAATGAAATATCAGAAGCAGAAATCAGGGGAAAACTCCCATTTGATATAGCAACACAAAAATAAAATACCGAGGAATAAACCTAACCAAGGAGGTAAAAGACCTGTACTCAGAAAACTACACAACACTGAAGAAAGAAATTAAGAAACACACAAATAAATGGAAATATATGCCATGTTCATGGGCTAGAAGAATTAATATCATCAAAAGTCCATACTACCCAAAGCAATGTATAGATTCAATGCAATCACTATTAAAATACCAAAGACACTTCACAGATATAGAACAAACATTTTAAAAATTTATATGGAACTATAAATGACCCCAAATAGCCTCAACAATTTTGAGAAGAAAAAAAAAGTAGGAGGGATCATAATACCTGACATCAAACTACATTACAAGGCCACAGTAACCAAAACAGTCAGGTACTGGCATAAGAACTGACACAGATCAATGGAACAGAATAGAGAGCCCAGAATAAACCCAAGTGTCTATGGTCAATTAACATTCAACAAAGGGAGAAGTATAAGGTGGAATAAAAATAGCCTCTTCAACAAATGGTGTTGGGAGATCTGGACAGCTGCATACAAAAAAGAAGAGAAACTTGACCACCAACTTATACCATACACAAAAACAAATTCAAGATGGATGAAAGTCTTAAACATAAGTCACACCATAAAATTCATAGAAGAGAACACAGGCAGTAAAATCCCAAATATTCCATACAGCAATATTTTTACCGCTATGTCCTCTGATACAAGGGACATAAAGGAAAGAATAAACAAATGAGACTTCATCAAAATAAAAAGCTTCTGCACGGCTAAAGAAAACATCAGCAAAATAAATAGAGAACCAACTGTATGGGAAAACATGTTTTCCAATGATACCTTGGACAAGGGTTTGATCTCCAAAATACATAAAGAACTCACATGACTTCACTCCAAGAAGGCAAATAATGCAATTAAAAAATGGGCAAAGGACCTGAACAGACACTTCTCCAAGGAGGACATACAGAGGGTCCAGAGACATATGATAGGATGCTCAGCATCGCTAGCCATCAGAGAGATGCAAATTAAAAACACAATGAGAAACCCCTCACACTGGTCAGAATGGCCATCATAAACAAATCAACAAACAGTAAGTGCTGGAGAAAAGGGAACACTAGTACATTTTTGGTGGGAATGAAGACTGGTGCAACCACTATGGAAAACAATATGGAATTTCCTCAAGAAGCTAAAAATGGAGCTGTCTTTTGGACTCAGCAATTCCACTGCTGGAATTATACCTTAAGAATCCTGAAACACCAATTCAAAACAACCTATGCACCCCAGTGTTTGTAGCAGCACAATTTACAATTGTCAAGAATTGGAAGCAACCTAAGTGCCTAGCAGTAAATGAGTGGATCAAAACATTGTGGTACATTTACACAATGGAATACTATGCAGCAGAAAGAAGGAAGGAGCCCCTACCCTTCAAGACAGCATGGATGGAACTAGAGAGTATTATGCTAAGTGAAATAAGCCAAGCAGTAAAAGACAAATACCATATGATCTCACCTATAAGTAGAACCTAAACAACAAAACAAACAAGCAAAATGTAACCAGAGACATTGAAATAAAGAAAAAACTGATGGCCCTTGCAGAGGTGGCTCAGTGGATTGAGCACTGGCCTACAAACAGAAGGGTTGCAGGTTCAATTCCCAGTCAGGGCACATGCCTGAGTTGCAGGCTGGGTCCTCAGCTGGGGATGTGCAAAAGGCAACCAACTGATGTATCTTTCACACATCAATGTTTCTCTTCTCTTTCTCTCTCCCTTCCCCTCTCTCTAAAAATAAATAAATAAAATCTTTAAAAAGAGAGAGAGAGAGAATACACTGACAGTAACCAGTAGGGAAGGGAGGAGGGGGATATCAGCGGAAAGAAAGGGAAGGATCCTCAAGAAACATGTATAAAAGATGCATGGACAAAGCCAAAGGCGGGTAGGACTGAGGGTAGGAGGTGGGGGCAGGTGGGATGGGGAAAGTGGTGGCAGGAAAATGGAGAGGACCATACTTGAATAACAATAAAAAAAATAAATCAAAATTTAAAAAAAATTTTAATGTAAAATTGAATGTTTTTGTTTTGGATATAAGAAAAAATGAGGAACTGTGTGGAGGCCAGTACGGCTGCAGCAGAGACCAGGGCAATGAGAGTGGGAAGAGTGGCTGATGGGGCCAATGGGGCACACACAACAGGGTCAGGGCCAGTGGCCGGCATAGGCCTTGGGGTTTCCCTCCAATGCAGTAGAATTGTTACAGGGTTTCAAGCAGAGGAGTCACCTGATCCAACTTCTGTTTTTAAAGTCTGCCTGTATCTCTGATTATGTCCACATACTAAGGAACATATATATTTTCTACATAATAAAATATATACCCAAAATTAGAAATAGCATACACTAATATTCCAAGCAATAAAATGTACTTAGGGTGAAGTGCTTTGTTAATGACAGCAGATATAAATTCACATTTCAGATGGCCTTCTTGAAATTTTTGGAATGTAAAGGCCAGACCCATCCCTAATGATTTACTCTCCTCACAGAGCTGACAAAATTTGCCCTGGGAGTAGGAAAAGATCAGCTCAGCTCAGTGTCCACTTGTGCTTACATTACAATCTGTGATTCCTCTATAGACATATATTTAAGCTGTTTGCCCTTTTGTGGAGGTTAGTTTAATTAACATTTGATAAAGTGATCTGCAAATCCTCAGCATGACACCAGTATTATGGCAATGGGTGAAACTAAATGCCTCGGGCACCCTCCATGCCCCTTGCCCCCAGTCCAGCTCCATTTGTGTATCTTAACATCCTATGGCATATATGTAAAATCCCCTGGACTAGGTGGCCCCTGAGGTGCCTACAGATGGACATCGAGTCTGGTGGGAAAAGTTACATACAGACAATGCCAGGTATGAACAGGGTGTGCTGAGTCCTAGGCTTTGAATAGGGAGGGTCTAGCATGGCACTGATAAGAAGGCACCTACAAAGAAGGGTTCCTGATGGCTAACTGGGCTCAATTTTTTAAAAGCAGAGCCTAACAGCCATTTCTGCACAGGGGCCTCCCACACAAACTGCTCTTCACAGAGAAGCCTGCTCTGCACTATCTGCTTCCACTATGTTTCTGACACCTGAGCCAGCCCTTGTAAAGATTTCCTAGAATCCTATTTCAATCAATAGGATAGAAGCTTTCCACATCCAATCTGAGCTGTATGATTCTGACCAATCAGGATAGTGACTTGTAGACCAATCAAACTGCAAGTTTCAGAGCCCTCATTTGCATAAGGATAAACCAATCAGGGACCAGGGGTGTCCTTATGAGTCAGTTCTCCCTTTCTACGGAAGAATGAAAACTGTCTCCCTGGCTGAACTGAAGCACAGAAGATGTCACAGCCTGGCAAGGAGCAGACCAATGCAGTGCAAAGCAGAGATATCTAGCCAAAGATGAGCCTGGCTCCAGAGCTGTTGTATAGCCATGATGTTTTTACAGCCATGCTGTGTCACAGTTGAGCTGTTTTGCACAAAATAAAGTTTCCTTCCCTGCACCCCAAATTGGGGATTCTTGTTGACACTGAATTGGCACCAAAAAGCATTGGTTGACAGTGGTCACTAGCCACATGTGGCTACTGGGTCCTTGATGTGGCTAGACCAAATTGAGATGAGTCATAATTGGGAAATACACACTGGGTACCAAAGACTTAATTTTATGTTTAACAATGTAAGTAGATCTCATTAATAATTTCTTGTACAGAGTGCATGTTTAATTATAATTTTTTCTTACAATATTTGTTTTAAAATATTGAGTTAAATTAATTTTACCTGTTTTTTTCCCTTTTCTTTATTGTGGCTACTAGAAAATTTTAAATTGCATGTGTGACTCACACTTCAGCTCATGTCATATTTCTATTAAACAATACTGTTCCAGAGGAAAAACCCATTCCTCGAATTATGAAAAATTCCAAATTCATCAGCATCACCACCACCTCTTGTTTTGATTGGTCTTGCCCACCACATTCCCAAGAATGGCCCTGTTGTGTAAGCAGCCTGTTGTGACAAACATAATTTTGGTACATTGTGAAGGGCCCACAGGTGGTGCCCAGTGATCCAGGTATGTAATGAACACTGGACCAGGGTCAGAAGGCCTGAATTCAAATGCTAGTGAGCCATTCACTTGCTAAGTGACCTCAGAAACATCATTGGCATGTAGTCATCTGTAAAAATATGAAGGGGTTAATTACAAAATATCCCATTTTCCTGGCTTTGGATTTCTCCTTCCAGAAGTATTCGCATTTTTAAAAGGGAATCTCTGGAAGGCAATGCTTAACTCAAATTAGGAAATGTCAAATGGGAAAACTGCAGGCCCCAGTAGAGGAGAAGCTTTGGAGTGGAGGAGGCCCTCGTGGATCCATTCAGATAATAACTCAGATTCTATCTGAGCCTAATAAATAGGTAGGAAGTCACAGGGCAGACTGGCCCTGATGGGAAATGTGGGGCTGGTACAGAAGTCCTAGAGGGTCTGCAGTTCGCTTCACTTGTACCACCAAGCACTTGATGTTGATTTAAGCTGCCTGGACAGGCAATTTCATGAACGTGCTCTCCTCTGGCATACACGTACCCATGCCCATAAGCGCAAACAAGCACATGCACACGGTGCGACCACCTATGCTCGCATTCGATATTTGAAAAATCAGATCAATTTTTCTCAGGTAGCATGGGCCTCCCACTCCAAGAGGAAAGCATCACTCACCTAAAGAGGAACAGGAAGAGGTCCCCAGGGGTCCTCAGGAAGCAGGTGGCATGCAGCCCAGTCACGCATAGGGCCCTGGTCCAAGGACAGTGAGATGAAGTAGCAGAGGCTGCAGAGAAACCAAAGACAAACTAATAATGAGCTGGCAGGTCCCAAGAGAAGTGGAAAAGCTAATCACAAACCCCAGCCAGACAATGTGAGGTGATTAGGGCAAAACGGAGAGTCCCCAGAGGGGACACCTGTAGTTACCACAGAGGCCCAGAGCCATGGTCTTGGTTCTGAAAGTGAGGGGGCGGCGGCAGAAAGGCATTTGTGAGCAAAGGAGAAATACCCCAAGCAGAGGCGGTGTGACAAAAAGGCACAATGGATACCAAAGAAATGCCCACGTTTGTGTCTCCCTTTTTTTGATGGCATGTGGATGGCCAGACCAAATCATTTATAATGGTTTGAATACAGAGAAATAAACTAAGAGGAATTCACCTTGGACTAGCTTTCCATCAATCCAAGCTCCATCCAATCTCAAATTTCACCTCCTCCAGATAGCATTCCTTCCCCCAAAAGCTGTAGTTTCCAAAGATCTTGCTGTGAATTTCCAAAGTAACTTATAGCAAATATCCAGGATTAGAACCTGGGAGGAGAAATCAACTGAACACCTAATGCAACAAGCAAATTAACTTAAAATTGTTAATTTTTTATTCACAAAAAAAGAAACATTCAACTCACTTGTTTTTAAATTAAGAAAAGGAAGCATCTAATTTTTTCAAATTACTGCCAGACAGAATATATGTTTATTTAAAGTCAGGAAAAGGAAAAGAGTGAAGAAAAAGGAAGAGAGTAAAAAAGAGAAATATGTGAGAAAGGGAAAGAGAGAGAAGTTGGAAGAGAGAAATAATTATATGAAGGAAGAGCTAGAGGAAAAGGGAAGGTTGGGAGAACGTGTTGTACACTAAAATGTTATTTTTTAAAAAAGAACATGTATTCTGCCATGAAGGGTTCTGTAATTATCCATTAGGTCACATTGGCTGCTAGAGGTATTCTTGCTGATTTTGTCAACTTCTACCAATCACTGAAAGAAGACCGTTGAAGTCTCCATCTATAATAATGTGTCTTCTATGTCTCCTTCCAGGTCTATCAATTATTACTCTATGCATTTGAAATTCTGTTGTTAGGTGCATGCACATTTATAATTGTTATGGCTTCTGGTGAATTGATCTTTTTACCATGTGCTTCTTCTCCCTGGTAATTTTCCTTTTTCTGAAGTCTACATTGCTGATATTATCTAGCCACTTCAGTCCTTTTAAATTTTTTTGATAAAATATACATAATATAATTTACCATCTTAACCATTTTTAAGTGTTTGGTGGTAGTAACTATATTCATATTATTGTGCAACCCATCTCCAGAACTTCATCTTGCAAAACTAAAGCTCTAATAAAAAACATCTCACCCATTTTCTCCTCCCCTCAGCCCCTGACAACCACCCTCCGATGTCTTGTTTCTATGAGTTTGACTGAAGCCATGGAAAGCAAAACTGCAGATAGGGAGAAACTGCTGTATATTTTAAACAACCTATTAGCTTTTTAGCTGTATCTCTTTATATTATTTTTTTACAATTTTATTTATTTACTTTTAGACAGAGGGGAAAGGAGGGAGAAAGAGAGGGAGAGAATCATCACTGTGTGGTTGCCTCTCACACAGCCCCTTCTGGAGACCTGGCCCACAACCCAAGCATGTGCCCTGACTGGGAATTGAATTGGTGACCCATTGGTTTGCAGGCTGACACTCAATCCACTGAGCTACACCAGCCAGGGCTCTTTATATTATTTTTTTAATGGATGCTCTAAGAAGTATAATGTATACACCTAATTTTTTACAATTGGCATAGAGTTAATAGTTTACCACTTCATGCAAAATATAAAAGTTAAGAATGTCAATGGTACAGCTGTATCCAAGTGTGAAAGACAAGACGAAGATCAGTGTGGATTATTTGCTTAACGTTAATGTGTAATATAGATGAGTATATATTTGAACAGGCTTATAGTATTTCTGGAAGGATACACAAAAACCCATGTGTCTTTAATAGTAACTGCCTTGGGGAGAACATGGTGAGGAGCGGCAGGGAAGGGAGGAGGGTTATGACTCACTGTAAACATCTTTGTATCTTTATTTTTTACCAAGCTTACATAATACCTTTACAACAAATAACTCACAAAAAGATTTATCATTTGTGACCTAAAAAGTCTCTTGATATGTTAATGATGACATAATTGTTAATGGCTTTACAATTTCTCAAATTCTTAAAATGTTAGCATTTCCACTCTTAAAAGGATCATTTAAAGCAATGGAAATTACACATCCGTGATCAGAGCAAACCCTCTCAAAGCGTAAGCAGGATGACCAACCCACAGTCCATGGGCCACATGCAGCCCCAGATGGCTATGAACGTGGCCTAACACAAAACTGTAAATCTACTTAAAACTTTTTTTGGCACATCAGTTTTCATTAGTGTTTTTGTACTTAATGTGTGGCCCAAAGACACCAAAAGTTTGAGCGCCCTGGGCCATAAGGTGAAGTTTAATGTCCCAGAGTCCCTTTGCCGGCCCACCATCTTTCTCCTTGCAGTGGACCCCATAGCATCCAACTTGGAGCAACTGGTCTAAGTCAATCAGGACTCTTCCATTTCTTTTGCTAGTGATTAGTTTACAGGTGGGCCTGGGGTCTAGGTTTGGCCTATGAGATGTGAGAGCATTCTGCTAGAGACTGTCTGAAAGGTTCCTTGCTTTTAAGACAAAGACTCCATGAAAGACAGCTCCACATCTGCCTCTATATATCACTGTGTCAGGATGTGAGGCCTGAAACTGCTGCTGAGATGTGCAGACACAATCTCACCACCCGTGATCATCTTGTTATATGACTAATACTCCCTCTCTGTTTGAGCTTCAGGGATATTCTGTGAATTGCAGCCGACAGCTTTCTAACCCATATATCATCATTTTTCCATTATCCATCCACACCCTTCAACATGTAAAGAGATGAGCTCGTCATCAGGGATACACGAGGAGAAAGGCATGAGCCCTCCCTGCCTTCAAGAAGATTGTGGTGGAGATTCCCAGGTCTATCACACCCTCTGCTCATGCTTGTTTCCTGTGAGCTTTACTCTCCCTGATCATGTCACCTGCTCCATGACTCTGCCATTATGGACATCCCTTCCTGCGCGGACATCCCCTCCACCTGTGCTGTACTTGCCCCCTTGTTAGCGTAAGCTCTGACCATGGAGCCCAGAGTCAGTGCAAGAAGCACTGACTGCCAGTTCAAATGTGGGGGAGAAGGAAGACGCTAGCTGTTGTTTAGAGGTCAGAGCAGAGAAGTAGGCAGGGCCTGACCCACAGGCCAAGAAGGAGAGGACAATGGGAGAAGGAGAGGTTATAGGCAAAGACCAAGAACCCCTGTCCCTCCACAGGTGGGTCCCTCCTTCTAGCCCCCAATTCCTTGATTTCCCCTCCCAGAGGTCACTGTACTACCAGAAGCCCACCCAACAGAAATACACATTATTTCTACATTAAAATAAATTATTAAAATTAATTATTTATCTGGTTTGGCCATTGCCCTTTCCTTTTATAATCATAGGCCAAATTATGTAAATCTCCCTCCCCTTCTACTGGAGCTCTGCACCCCTCCACTCATTCTATTTTCTCTGTAGACACAGCTCACCGTGTCTCTGGCCCTACCTGTCTCCTTCGTGATCTGTCCTTCTTAGCCAGTCGATTGGTATTAGTTTCCCTGTCACTTCCTCTCAATGGCTTTTCTTCAACAGCCCTTTTTAATTACATGTTCTTTCTATTCTAAGTTCCAAGGCAGCTGACCTGATATAGACCAGCCCTAGTTCAGGTACAGCTGGAACAGGTGACTTCCCAAGTGCTGTGACAAGGTGTATTGGTCATATTTCTTAATTGCAGGTTAATAATCCACTCCAACTGGTTTAAAGACAGCAGTATTTATTAAGGGGTATAAATAGTAGAGAAGGCTAAGGACATAAATCTAGACCAGTAGTTATCAACTGCACATTAGAACTGCGTAGAGAGCTTTAAAAATAGAATACTCATGTCCAAGCCTTACTGAAGCTAATTAAATTAGTATTAGTATTAGTATTAGTATTAGTATTAGTATTAGTATTAGTATTAGTATTAGTATTAGTATTAGTATTGGATTTCCAAGATACAGGAAGGGAGAGAGAGAGAGAAAAAAACATCGATGTGAGAGAAACATCAATGGCTACCTCCATGTGCACCTTAAATGGGGACCAAACCTATAACCCAGGAGTGTGCCCTGACCAGGAATCAAACCCGCAACCCATTTCAGTTTAGAGGATGATGCTCCAACCAACTGAGCCACACTGGCCAGGGCTTAAGTCAGTATCTTTGTGCATACATATCTATCTCCCAGGTAATTCTATGCATAACCAAGATTCAGAACTTTTACTGTAGGCCAGTAGATCACAACCTTGGCTGCATGTTGGAATCACCTGGGGAGTTTTTTACATGCTAGTGCCCAGGTTCCACCCCTAGGATCGTGATTTAATCGAGTGTGTGGCCTGGGCCTTCAGAGTGGTCAAAGCTCCCTAGGTGATTGTCATTCTAGCTTTGGCTGAGACCCACCATAGTCTAGGCCAGGACTTTTCAATATTAAATGGGTATATGAATCGCCTGGGGCCATCTAAAATGCAGCTGATTTGTAGCACCTGGAGGAGGCCTGGGCATTCTGCTCCTGATCTGTGGACCACAATCTGAGGGCAAGACACTAAGCTGAGTTTCCAGGATTGTCCCCTAAGGCAACACCACAGAAGTGGGGCACCTAACAGCATGCTGTCTCCCTCAGTCAGGAAGTTCCAGTGTCGAACATCTGCCCCCACAGTTGTCAACAGAACCAGACACTTCTGCCACTGACACATAAATGTGTACCGCTCTCTACCACTCTGCTCAGCAACTCAGTTCCAAGTCAAGACCTCACCACAGGGCAGCCACTCGGTAGATCCCAAATCTTACCCTGAATCTCCCTACAAGGATGCCTAGGAAAAGTAGTTTTTAGCTTTTCAGGCTCAGCATTCTAGAGGTGGAAAAAAGTGTTGAATGAGCCAATTAGCATTAACTGCCACAGTGTCAGAAAAGTCATTCTGTCCACCTTATTGGAGCCTGAAATTTCACCATTTGAAAGTAATCTCTCAAGATTAAGTACTGTCAACGAATGCACAAGGCTCTCCATGCCAGCATGGTTTGTACCAGCAAAGGATTAGAAACAACCCAACATGACGGGTTAAGTAATCACACTGCACTGTTACGGTGGGGTACCACACAGCTGGTGAAGATGTTGAGGCAACTTTCAGTGGATGGATAGGGAAGGATCTGTAAGATATATGAAAAGGCAACATGTAAAAAAGCAAGATGCTACAATGTGTGCCAAGGGGGGCAAAGGACTATATGTGTGTACACTTACATGAGCAGACTATAGACAGACACACACAGAACAGGACACAGTTATCAATTTCTTGGCAAGGAACTGGGTGGTTAGAGGACAGGGGTGAAAGGAATAGCTTTCACTGTATATCCTGCTCTAACTTTGGGATTTTGTACCTATTATGTAAATAAATACAATTTGCGTTGTAAAAGGAATTAAAATCTGCTTTATGAAAACACTCTGTGAGGTGTAACGTGCATGAGTTCCTTCATTCATCTACTCAACAAAGATGTATCTCACTCCTCCCCCCATGCACCCCTTGCCCCAGTCGTGTGGAAGGGCCACGATGCAGCACTGCTGAAGCTATGAAGACCCAGCACCAGTGTGATGAGGGAGTCTACAGTGCCCTGGAGCACAGAGGAGGGGTGATCAGTTCAATCTGAAGGTCCTCAGGAAAGTTATATTTTTCCTTTATTGTTATTGTTGACACTATTGCAGCTGTCCCCTTTACCTGCCCCACCTCCCAGGGAAGTTTTGATAGAAAAGACATCATCTGAACTGAAACTTGAGGGAGTCATTGGATTGTGTTTGGTTAAAAAAATTCCAGATATGGAGAAGACCCTGTGCACTAACAGGCTTGAGAAAACACACAGTACACTCAGATTTGCAGACAGTACAGGCTGATATGATGATGCAGAATGAGGTGTGTGAAAGTGTGCATATATGTGCATGAGAGAGTGTGTATTTGTGTGTGAGTGTGCGAGCGTGCATGTGCATGATCTCCCTGAGTTTCTCCATACCTCTGTCTCCATGAGGATGCACAGAGATTATCTTCACAGGACGGACCCCAAGATCGGCGAGCACTGAGTCTGTTTCCCGGCTGTGGGGCAGTTCTATCCTTCTGAGCAAATCCAGCTGGAAAATGCCAAACACAACTCTGAGCTCAGAGGTGGGTCCAGCTGTGCTTGATTATTGGTTCACTTAAAAACACCTTGAACTGAGGAAAAGGAAAGGAAAGAATTTCTGCTTTTGAAACACTGTTGTAATATTTTAGGGCCTTTATCTGAAGAAATGGCTTCATGCTTTGAAGGAGTTATGCACCTTCGCTCCCACCACCTGCTAGTCACCCCCAGGCTGAATGAACGCAGAACCCTGACACCAGGAAAGCCTTTCCCTGCACTCTCTCACCTTCTCCTTCATGGGATCCCCTCTGGTATTCGATTTTGATTATGCAGCAGGGGTCCAGATAGAAGACACGTGCGTTTCTGAAAGGATCTTTGAAGCCGTGATAGAGGAGGGTCTGGCAAGAAGGCCTTAGGTAGGAACAGGAGGAGAACAGCTGTGGGCAGGAAGATGACACAGCATGAGCCTTAGAAAAGGACATGGGGAAATGAGTGGCAAGAAGATGGAAAACATGGAGGCAGTTAATATGAAAGAAGGCCAAATAGGACTTTAGAGCAGAATGAGACCATTTCCAGGAGTGGCGTAAAAAGTACCACAAACCATTGGTCCATGTGCCTGTTTTTATGCCAGTGCCAGGCTGTTTTGATTACCGTGGCCTTGTAGTATAGTTTAGTGTCAGGTATTGTGATCCCTCCTATTGTGATCACTCTTCTTTTTCAATATTGCAGTAGATATTCGGGGTCTATGCAGCAGAAAGAAAGAAGGAGCTCCTACCCTTTGCAACATCATGGATGCAACTGAAAAGCACTATGTTAAGCGAAATAAGCCAGGCAGTGAAAGATAAATACCATATGATTTCACCTTTAACAGGAACCTAAGCAACAAAACAAAGAAACAAGCAAAATATAGTCAAAGACACTGCATTAGAGGACAGGCAGAAAGTGATCAGAAGAGAGAGAAGAGGGAATTTCAGGGGAAAAGGGGAAGGGTTTACAGGAACAGAGTTAAAAGACACATGGATAAAAACTAGGGGGAGGGTGGTAATGGGAGGGAAGTT
>PVIA01007322.1:0-85008 GCA_004024845.1 Tonatia bakeri | reverse complement strand
GTAGCCTGCATTTGTTCATCTAATTTATGTCCAAAGTCAACCAATTCTGTGAGCTTCCTGATCAACAGTGCTTTGAACTGTGCATCTGGTAATTTGGCAATTTCTTGGTCACTTAAAAAAATTGGTTCTGGGGCTTTCAAATATGTTTGAGCCATCTTTTTAATTTTCCTTTGGTTTGGATGTGGCTGTTTCGTAAGGGTGGCGGAGTCTTAGGTGTTCACCAGGGCGGGGCACCCCAGTCGCTGGGTTGTGACGTTGTATGTGGGGGCAGGGTCTGAGAGGGAACAATGGTGCCTGCTCTGCTCTCTCTAGGACTTCCGTTCCCTCCACTGCCTCCCACAAGCAAACTGGGCCCTTGCTGTGCTGGCTCCCGGGCGGTGGGCTGGTGTACTTTCTCGGACTCTGTGGGGTTCCCCGAGAAGTCTCCTGTGAGGCTGGGAGAGTCTCCCGGCCTCAGTTCCCAAATGGGGCTCTTAAGCTTTGAAACGCAGCGGCGCTGCCCGTTTTTCACTTAGTTCGTGCGCAAACGTGTGGCTGCGGACAGCCAGCTGCCCTGCACCCCTCACTGGGTCTGCTGGTCGGCTCCGCGCGCTTCCGCGCCCAGCGTCCGCTACCGGTCCGTCCGCTGCCGTCTGCACCCTGCGCGCCCGCCAGCCAGCGCCTCTTCCCACCGGGAAACCTCGACCCCACTTCGCAGGCCTCCCGACTCCGCCGCTCCTTACCGGTCTGGATGTACTGGAGCCCGACTTCTGTTCAATTAATTTCCCTGTGTTCTGGTTGTTAATTGTTTCTCAATCTTTGTTGTTTTCAGTCTTGGTTGCACGAGGAAGCACAGTGCGACTGCCTATGCCTCCATCTTGGCCGGAACTCTCTGAGCTTTATTTTTTAAAAATATATTTTATTGATTATGCTATTACAGTTGTCCCATTTCCCCCCTTTTTTCCCCTCTACTCTGCACACCCCCTACCACCCACATTCCCCCCCTTTAGTTCATGCCCACGGGTCATACATATAAGTTCTTTGACTTCTACATTTCTTACACTATTCTTAACCTCCCCCTATTTTCTACCTACCATTTATGCTACTTATTCTCCATACCTTTTCCCCCTCTCTCCCCTTCCCACTCCCCTGTTGATAAACCTCCATGTGATTTCCATTTCTGTGGTTCTGTTTCTGTTCTAGTTGTTTGCTTAGTTTGCTTTTGTTTTTGATTTAGGTGTGGTTGTTAATAATTGTGAGTTTGCTGTCATTTTACTGCACATGTTTTTTATCTTCTTTTTCTTAGATAAACCCCTTTAACATTTCATATAATAAGAGCTTAGTGATGATGGACTCCTTTAACTTGACCTTATCTGAAAAGCACTTTATCTGTCTTTCTGTTCTAAATGAAAGCTTTACTGGATAGAGTCATCTTGGATGAAGATCTTTGCCTTTCATGACCTGGAATACTTTCCAGCCCTTTCTTGCCTGCAAGGTCTGTCTTGAGAAATCAGCTGACAGTCTGATGGGCACTCCTTTGTAGGTAACTCTCTCATTTTGTCTTGCTGCTTCTAAGATTCTCTCCTTATTTTTAATACTGGGTAATATAATTATGATGTGCTTCGGTGTATTCCTCCTTGAGTCAAACTTCTTTGGGACTCTCTGAGCTTCCTGGACTTTCTGGAAGTCTGTTTCCTTTGCCAGATCAGGGAACTTCTCCTTCATTATTTGTTTAAGCAACTTTTCCACTTGTTGTTCTTCCTCTTCTCCTTCTGGTACCCCTATAATTCAGATGTTGGAACGTTTAAAGATATCCTGGAGGTTCCTAAGTCCTTCCTCATGTTTTTGAACATTGTTTCTTCATTCTTTTCTGGTTGAATGTTTCTTTCTTCCTTCTGCTCCACACTATTCACTGGAGTCCCAGTTTTCTTTCCATCACTCTTGGTTCCCTGTACATTTTTCTTTATTTCATTTAGTATAGCCTTCACTTTTTCCTCTAATTTGTGACCATATTCAACCAATTCTGTGAGCATCCTAATTACCAGTGTTTTGAACTCTGCATCTGATAGGTTGGCTATCTCTTTGTCACTTAGTTGTATTTTTTTCTGGAGCTTTGATCTGTTCTTCATTTGGGCCTTTTTTTTTTTTTGTCTTGGTGTACCTGTTACATAGTAAGGGATGGAGCCTTAGGTGTTCACCAGGGCCGGGTAACCCATGTCGCTGTCTTGTGATGCTGTATGTGGGGAAAGCATCTGAGAGAGAACAATGGCACTTGCTTTGCTCTCTGCTGGATTTCAGTCACTTCCCCCACTACACACAAGCAAAGTGGGCCTTTCTGGTTCTGATTCCCAGGTGGGTGGGCTTGTGTACATTGTAGGACCCTGTGGGTTTCTCTAAGGAATTCTCCTGTGAGGCTGGGAGTTTCTTTTGCTTCCACCTCAACCCCCACAGGTGTTTTCAATGAGTGGTTTGAGGCTTTATTTCCCCACGCTGGAGCCCTGGGTTGCTGGTCTGTTTTGCTCCCCAGTTATTCCTCCTGGTTTATCCTCATGCTCATGTGGGACCATCTGTTCCACCAGCTGCTGCCTCACCAGGTCCACCAGCTGTAGCCTTGTCTGCTCCGCTCCACAATCAGCAGCCTGGCTGGGTCCACCAGATGCCACTCTGTTGTGAGTCTTCTCCGCCTGGCTGCCTGACTCTGCCCCTCCTACCAGTCTGGGTGAATGTATCTTCTTTAACTCCTTGGTTGTCGGACTTCCATGTAGTTCGATTTTCTGACAGTTCTGGTTGTTTTTTGTTTTTAAATTGCTCTTGTCCTTCTTTTGGTTGTGCAAGGAGGCACAGTGTGTCTACCTACACCTCCATCTTAGCCATAAGTCCTGGAAACCATAAAAAAAAAAAAAGATAACCTACTGAATTGGACAATGTATTTTCCAATTATACATCTGATAAGGGGGTAAAATTCAAAATTTATAGAAAATTCATACAACTTAATCCCCCTAGGAAACCAAACAATCCAATTAATAAATAGCCAGGGGACCTGAATAGACATTTCTCTGAAGATGACATCAAGATGGCCAATAGATACATGAAAAGATGATTAAAATCACTAATATTCAGAGAAATGCGAATTAAAATCATAATGATATGTTACTTCACACCTGTTAAGATGGCTATCATCTATAAATGTACAAACAACAACTGTTGGTGAGATGTGAAGAAAAGGGAACTCTCATGCACTGTTGATAGAAAGGCAGATGGGTGTAGCCACTTGTAAAACAGTATGGTGGGTCCTCAAAAAGTTAAGAATGGAACTGCCTCATGACCCACTAATTCCACTCCTGGGTATATATTTAAAGAAACCCAAAACACTAATTCTTAAGATTATCTGCACCCCTATGTTCATTGCAGCATTATTCACAATAGCCAAGATATGGAAACAATGTAAATGTCCATCAATAGATGATGAGATAAAGAAGAGGTGCATATTTACAATAAAATATTACTCAGCCATAAAAAGAATGAAATCTTACTGTTTATAACTGCATGGGGGGGACCTAGAGGCTATTATGCTAAGTGAAATAATACAAATACCATATGATTTCACTTATATGTGGAATCTATAGAACAAAATAAATGAACAAACAAAATTGAAACAGACACATGGACACAAAGAATAGATGGATGGTTGCCAGAGGGGAGGTGTGTTGGACAACTGGGGGAAAAACTGAAAGGATTAAGAAGTACAAATTGGAAGTTACAAAATAGTTACAGGGATGTAAAGTACAGCATAGGGAATGTAGTCGGTAATATTGTAATAGCTATGTATGGTGCCAGATACGTACAGGAAATATCAAGGGGTACACTTTATAAAGTATGTGATTATCTAGCCAGTATTCTGTATACCTGAAGCTAATGTAAAATAGTATTGACTGTAAACTGTAGTGAAAAAATTAAATAAAATAATAAATAAACAAAAGTATAATTAAATATCACCACACCTGTCAGAATAATGAAAATAAAAAATCATGACCCCAAATGCTGGTGAAAATGAGAAGAAACTTGATCACTCATAAATTGATGGTGGTAATATAAAATGGTACAGCCACTCTGGAAGACATTTTGGTAGTTTCTTAACAGGAAAAAGTAAACATGTCCTTACTATATGACTCAGCTATTAAACTCCTTGGCATTTATCACACACACACACAAAACTTATGTTTACACCAAAGCCTGTACATGAATGTTTGTAGCAGCCATATTTGTAATAATTGCTCAAAACTGGAAACAATTCAGATGTCCTTAAACAGGTGAGTGTTTAAAAAGCTGTAGTACATCTACACAATAGAATACTGTGCACCAAAAACAAACAAAAAAAATGGATTATTGATACACACAATGTGGGTGAATCTCCAGAGAATTACACTGAATGAAAAAATGTCCATCTTCTCAAATGAAATGCTGTATGATTCAACTTTTAACATTCTTGAAATAAAAAAAATCATAAAAATGGAGAACAGCTTAGTACTCGCGGTTAAAGAGGAGATAGAAGTGACTATACAAAGGCAGTGTGACGAATTCTTACGGTGACAGAGATACTCTGTGTCTGACTGCATTCATGTCATATCCTGGTTGTGGTGTTGTTCTGTAATGGTGCAAGATGTCACCATTGGGGGAAACTGGGTAAAGAGTATATGGGATATCTCTGTATTATTTCTTATATCCGCATAAAAATCTATAATTTTCTCAAAATAAAAAGTTTAATTAAAAAATTAATTAGTAAAACAGTGCTTTGAAACCAAATGAATTATAAGCAAGAAAGTCATTTGTCCAGCAATTGTTAAAAGCAGCAGTTATGATCAACAGAGTAAATGTTAACTTCAGCCAAAATGAGGGATCTTGAACTAAGCACCCTCAGTGTATACCATCAAGATCATCACAGATTCAGTTCAACTAAGCAAGATCTTATAATAAAATAATTACCAAATTCACAAGAAAACAAGGCACCATAGAAGAGAACCAATGGATTGCTCAAAGTAAGACCTGGTCTCCCAGACCTTTTTACTTCTGTTTATAGATGTTGAGACAGCTTACCCTTGCCTGCATCTTCACAACAAAAGATGAGGCCATGATATCCATCTCTGTATTCCTTAACCCTCACCAACTTGTCACTTCCATTCATGAGGCTAATATCATAATGACCTTAATCCATGTTTATGTCCATTTCCATCAGTGGTACCCAACCCCTAGGTTACTTCTCATCTCCTGTATTTGAATCGTAACATAGCTCAGCACATAATTTTGTGTCCCATCTCCCACCCCTCTCTAACAGATGAAATCTTGCACTATGTCCTCTGAAACCCATCATACAAAAAATCTTATACCTTTACACACTTCTCTGAGCAGTTTTTCACTTTTTGCTCTGAGGACACCTGGATTTACCTTGAGCACTCTATTTCTCCTACAGCCCTTTTATGTGGTAGCTGTTTCCTTTCTTATATCCCTTTAACCTGTGGCTCTGCAGGTGGCATGTGTTTCTTCCTTCCTACTCATATTTTTCTTTCAGACCATTCTCCCTTCTTCCCCTCCCTAAAATGCCCTAGCTTTTAAACTTATGTCTTACTGCTGAGGACTTCCAGTCAAGATGGTGGCATAGGCAGGCATGGCTCACCACTTCACATAACCACATCAAAATTACAATTAAAAAAATAGAACAACCATCATTCAGAACCATCAGAAATTGAGTTGAATGGAAGTCTGACAACTATAGAATTAAACCACAGCCATCCAGACTGGTAGGAGAGGTGCAGATGCAGAATGAACTGGTCCCTCACTAATGTGTAGTAGGTAAAAATTTGGGAGGGATACCCTGGGAGCAAGGAGTCACAGCCCCATACCAGGGCCCTCCTGGCCCAGGGTTCTAGTGCCAGGAAGATAAGTTCCCACAACTTCTGCCTGCAGAAACCACTGGGAATTGAGTCAGTTGAAGAAACTTCTGGAGTCCCAAACAATACCTCTTAAAGAACCTGCACACAGACTCACCTACTCAGACTTACTCCCTCTGAGCTCCAGAACCAGGGCAGCAACTTGAAAAGCACTAGTGGTATACAGGGAGAAAATGAAGTGTCTGGCATCAAGGCAAGTAGAGGCCATTGTCCCTTTTCTAAATCCTTCCCCCACAGAACCCACAAGCCAGCGTCATATCTGAGACTACATCAACCTGGCTAACACTGTTTGACCTGCCTTGGAGATCCCCAGAGACTCCACCCCACCCAAATTACGGGCCCATCCAAGCTTCTTTTCCATATGAATGGCTAATCTTGGCTCATGCTTCACAACTTCCTATCCCTTCAAACAAGCAACAGCTGGCCTCAGTGAGCTCCAGGCCAAGCACTAGCAGCAGCCAGCCTAGATCTGCAGTTGGCTTTGCCTGGGATTCTCCAAGCCCAGCACAATAAACAGCCATCTCAGATTGCTTTACACTCAGGCTGAATGGCCTTGAGTAAAACACAGGTGGGGGCTGACCTTGGCCTACATCACCTGGGAAACCCCAGGGCCAGCACATCAAGTGAACAGCTACAGAACACTTTGGAGCACCACCACCCTGTTCCTGCATAGCTGATCCTTCATGGAGGATGAACGTTGGTGGTGAATGATCATAGCCAATCCTTGAAGCTGACTGGCCTGGGAAAATCCCTCCCACTGATCTACCAACAGCAATCAGGGCTCAACTACAAGAGGAGGGTATACTCAGCCCACACAAAGGGCACACCTCAAGTACCCACCTGGGGTGATAGGGCAGGCTGTGTCATTGAACCCTATGGGACACCTACTAAACATTGCCACAATACCCAGACCAGGAGTCATAGCAGCTCTACCAAATGCATAGAAACAAACACAGGGAGGCTGAGAAAATGATAAGACAGAGAAACATGGCCCAAATGAAAGAACAGATCAACACTCCAGAAAAAGTTCTAAAGGAAATGGAGATAAGCAATCTATCAGATGCAGTGTTCAAAACTCTGGTTATAAGGATGCTCAAGGAACTTAGTTAAGACCTCAAAAGCATGAAAAAGATCCAGTCAGAAATGAAGAATACACTAATTAAAATTAAGAACAATTTACAGGGAAACAACAGTAGAGTGGAAGAAGCTGAGATATAACTCAATGATATGGAACATAAGAAAACAAAACAACCTCCCCCCCCACCAATCAGAACAACAAGAAAAGAAAAGAATACAAAAAAATAAATAAGGACAATATAAGCAGTATCTGGGACAACTTCAAGCATTCCAGCATTCACATAACAGGGGTGCCAAAAGGAGAAGAGAAGGAGCATGAAATTGTAAATCTATTTGAAAAAATAATGAGAGAAAACTTCCCCAATTTGGTGAAGAAAATGGACATGCAAGTCCAGGAAGCACAGAAAGTCCCAAAAAAATTGGATGCAAAAAGGCCCACTCCAAAACACGTTATAATTAAAATGCCAAATGTTAAAGATAAGAAAGAATCTTAAAAACAGCAAGAAAAAGCAGTTAGTTACCTATAGAGGAGTTTCCATAAGACTGTCAACTGATTTCTCAAAAGAAACTTTGCAGGCTAGAAGGGATTGGCAAGAAATATTCAAAGTCATGAGCAGCAGGGACCTATAGCCAAGATTGCTCTACCCAGCAAAGATATCATTTAGAAATTAAGGTCAGATAAAGAGCTTCCCAAAAAAGAAAAAACTAAAGGAGTTCATCATCACTAAACGATTATTTTATGAAATGTCAAAAGGATGTATTTAAGAAAGGGAAGATGGTCAAACTAAGCAAACAAGAAGAAAAGAGACAGAATCATGGATAGGGAGAGTGTTTTGATGGTTGTCAGGCGGGAGGGAATTGTGGAGAGAAAGGGTGAAGAGGTGAAGGGATTAAGAAGTACAAATAGGAAGTTACAGAACAGCCATGGGTATGAAAAGTACAGTACAGGAAATGGAGTAGCCAAAGAACTTACATGCATGACCTATACCTATGAACAATGGTGGGGGGATTACATGAGGGAGTGGGGTGTGCTGGGTGGAAGAGGGACAAAAGAAGAAAATTCAGGACAACTGTAATAACATAATCAATAAAAATAATTAAAAATAAAATAAAATCATGTCATATTCTTCATGGTTACAGCCATATGTTGACCTTTAGAATTTATTTCACCTTATTTTTAATTGATTTTAGCTCCTGGTTTTCTTTCATTCAAATCACCATTACCTTTGTCTTAATTTTTAATAATTTCAGTATGCACATAGACAATCTGTCCTATACTCTAACCTCTCATTTCCTTAACTGTCTCTCCTTCAAGTGCATGTTCTTCACCCTATCTTTTATGCTTACTGTCAAGGTCATACCCTAGACCTCGCCATTACCAGTAACTCCAACTCTCATATTTCTGGCTTTCCCATTGAAGTTGACATGGCTACAAGACTTCTCTTGGCCAGTGAAATGGGCAACAGAAGCTTTATGATGAAGAGTTTTATTTCTCTTCCCCCAGCCTGATGACCAGCAACATTTAATATGACAGCCGCCTTGTCAACCTGGGACCTTTAGTGTTCTTTAGTGAAAGAGAGAGCCCTCCTACTGCCTTGGTTGGGCTTGTAGGTTGAACAAGAAATAAACTTCTATTACTTAAAGTTACTGGGAATTTGAGTTTGTTTATTGCTCTAGCATTTTGTGCTTGCTTCTATTTCTTGACCATTCCTCTAAACTTTCCACATCACTTCCTTTACTATCCAGATCCCAACAAACCTATGTGAATGTTAAAAAACCAAAAATGATATATGGAAATTCTATTTGATTCTTTGGTAAATCTAAAACTATTCTAAATAATGACTTTATTAAAATTAATATAAGGGAGTAATGTCAGCAAGATGGTAGACTAGGTGGCTCCAGGCCCTATTTCTCTGCAGACACATTAAAAATAACTAGAGACTGGCTAAAATAACTTTATAGAAGCTCTGTAAAGCAGCCAATGATCTTCAGCGACCAATGGAATATTCAATCCAGAAAAGCCACACTCAAAATGATAGAAAATTTTGTGGTGTTTTTACTTGTCTTGCTCCAGCCCCCTATAAGAAAGAAGTGGCCAGTTCCTGTTTTTCTCCTTGGAATGCAAAGAGCAGAGTCAAACTTTTTTGCTATGTTATAACCTGTCTGTAAGCTGCTCAGTGGGCTGGTTTCTGTTTTGCTAGATTTGCAGTTCAGTGAGAAAAGAGGGCATAACTAGATCTCATGTTGGAGAAGATCACAGAAGGCATATGAAAGTTGTAGGGGTACTGCATGTGCTTAGAAAGGGAGATTACAGGTAGAACAATACAAAAGAGCATCTAAGGCCTTGAGAAGAAACTGAGGGTGAGATTCTTTGTGAAATTAAGACATTTAAAAGTAGTCGTTATATGGATGAAACAAACAAAAAAGCAGTCTTCTCCCCTTACACACACAGGACCATATGGGATGCATGCTCAGAAAAACCCACAAAAACCTTGGGCCTTTATTCTTAGCTAATCCTAAGTCTCAGAACATGCCCTGATAATTAGTAATGGTCTTCCTTTCCTTTTTCCTTCATCTGCAAAGACTGGAAGGGGTAGCTGTTTTTTCAAATGCCCACTTTTCAATAAATGATCACAAAGCATACAAATAAACAGAAAAAATATGACCCATACAAAGAACAAAATAAATTTTTAGAAACCATCCCTGAAAAAATATAGCCACCAGACTTACTAAATAAGGACTTTAAAACAGCTGTCTTACACATGCTAAAGAGCCCAAGGAAAACACAAAGACAAAACTTAATCATGTCAGAAAACAATATATAAACAAATGAGAATATCAACAAAGAGATATAAATGATAAAAATGAACTAAAAAGACATTCTGGGGCTGAAGAATACAGTAAGTGAATTTTAAAAATGTACTAGAGGGGTTAAGCAACAGGCTTTAAAAGACAGAAAGAGCCAACAAACTTGAATAAAAGTCATTTGAAATTACCAAGTGTGAACAGCAAAAAAGAAAAAGAATAGGGAAATGTGATCAGAGCCTAAAAGAGTTATGGAATGCCATCATGCAGATGAACATACATATACACTGTGGGAGTCCCAGATGGAGAAGGTATAGGAAAGAGCAGAGTGATTATTTAAAAAAAATAGTCAAACGTTTCCCAAATTTGAACATAGACATGGATTAACAAATCCATGAACCTTAACAAACTTCAAGTAAGGTAAACGTAAAGAGCTACATACCAAGCCATGTTATACTTAATCTTTTTAGAGATAAAAACAAAGAGAATCTTGAAACAAAGTAACGTAACTCATCATGTACAAGGGATTGTCAATAAGGTTATAAGAGGATTACTCAGCAGGAACTTGGCATATCAGAAGGCAGTGGGATGATATATTTAATTAAAGTGTTGAAAGAAAAAAATATGTCAACTGAGAAGTCTATATATGGCAAAAAATTCTTTAAAAATGGAGAAATTAAGACATTCCTAGATAAGTAAAAAATGAAGGAGCTCATTATCACTAGGTCTGCTGTACAATAAATGCTAAAAAGAGGTTTTAAAGTTCAGTTGAAATGATGCTAGACAGTAACTTGAAGTCACATAAAAATATAAATTTCTCTGGTAAAGGTTAATACATGAAAATAGATAAAATAGTAGTATTAAAATTTCAATTTATAACTATTTTCTATATTATTTAAAAGACAAATGCATAAAAATAATTATAAATCAAGGTTAAAGGGTACATAATATATAAAGATATAATTTGTGATATTAATAACATTAAGGAAAAGAGAATGGAGCTTAAATGAGTCAAATTTTTGTATGCAACTCAAATTAAGTTGGTATAAATTCAAAATAGATCATTATAACTTTAGGACATTATATGCAATCCCATGGGAAACAAAAGAAAAAATATCTATAGTCTCTACACAAAAGAAAATGAGAAAGAAATAAAAATAGGTCACTACAAAAATCAACTAAATACAAAAAAGGCAGTAATGGAGGATATGAAGGACAAAAAGCTATAATATACAAAGGAAACAAATAAAAATAATAAAAGTAAATCTTTCCAGACCAGTTATTACTTTAGAAGTAAATAGATTAAACTCACCATCAAAAGACATAATTGGAACAATGAATACAAAAACAGAATCCAACTATACATTGTCTACAAGAGGCTCACTTTAGATCTAAGAACACATATAGGTTGAAAATGAAAAGGTGAAAAAACGTATTCCATGCTAACAGTTACCCAAATAGAACAGAGGTTGCTATAGTAATATCAAACCAAATACACTGTAAGGGAAAAATTGACATGAGAGACAAAGAAGGACATTATGTAAAGATAGAAGGGTCAATTCACCAAAAATACAAACATATATGCCACAAACATTAAACCATAAAACATATGAAGCAAATATTGACAAAACTGAAGGGACAGATTAACATCTCTACAATAATGTTAGACTTCAACACCTTACTTCAATAATGGATAGAACAACCAGAACCAGTCAGAAGACCGGTAAGTAAAGAGGAGAATTAAACAATACTATATATCAGTTAATCTAACAGATGTATCAGAACAGCAGAATATACATTTTTTCAAGGGTACACAAAACAGTCTGCAGGATAGACAATATGTAGGCCATAAAACAAGTCTTGGTAAATTTAATAAGATTTAAGTCATACAAAGTATATTTTCCAATCACAATAGAATAGAAATAGCAGCAGCAGAAGAAAAACTGAAAAATTTACAAGTATGTGGAAATTAAACAACATACTCTTAATAACCAATTGGTAAAATAAGAAATCACAGAGAGATTAGAATTTATCTTGAGACAACTAAAGATACAACATACCCAAACTTATGGGATGCAGCAAAGCAGTGTTAAGAGAAAAATGTATAACAGTAAACACATTTAAAAAGATGGAAGGTCTCATATCAAAAACCTAACTTTATATCCTAAGGAACTTGAAAGAGAAAAACAGACTAAACCAAAGCTAGCAAGGAAAATAAAAATAAAAAATGATTAGAGTAGAGATAATATGAAGAATACAAAACAAAAATTTAAATGAATAAAACCAAGAGTTGGTTTAACACAAAAATCAACAAAATAGGCAAATCTTTAAGAAGATAAAAAATATTTTAAAAGCTCAAATTAGAAATGAAAGAAGGGACAGTACTATTAATTTTATTGAAGGAAAAAGGGGTTATGAATGTACTATAGACAATTGTACACCAATGAATTAGATAATCTAGGTGAAATAAAAAATTCCTAGGCATGTAATATACCAAGACTGAATCATGAAGACACTGAAAATCTAAATAGATCTGAAATTAGTAAAGAAATTGAATCAGTAATTAAAAAGAAAAAACTCTTCTAACAAAGAAAGTGCAGGATCACATGCCTTCCTTTGTGAATTCAGCTGAACATTTAAATAAAAAGAGAACCAACTGTATGGGAAAACATATTTGCCAATGATACCTCAGACAAGGGCTTAATCTCCAAAATATATAAAGAACTTACACGACTCCACTCTAAGAAGACAAGCAACCCAATTAAAAAATGGGCAAAGGACTTGAACACACACTTCTCCAAGGAGGACATACAGAGGCTCCAAAGACACATGAAATGATGTTCAATATCGCTAGCTGTCAGAGAGATGCAAATTAAAACCACAATGAGATACAACTTCACACCAGTCAGAATGGCCATTATAAGCAAAACAACAAACAAGTGTTGGAGAGGTTGTGGAGAAAAGGGTACCCTAGTGCACTGTTGGTGGGACTGCAGACTGGTACAACCACTATGGAAAACAGTATGGAATTTTCTCAGAAAACTAAAAATGGATCTGCCTTTTGACCCAGCAATTCCACTGCTAGGATTATATCCTAAGAATCCTAAAACACCAATCCAAAATAACCTATGCACCCCAGTGTTCATAGCAGCACAATTTACAGTAGCCAAGTGTTGGAAGCAACCTAGGTGCCCATCAGTAAATAAATGGATCAAAAAACTATGGTACATTTACACAATGGAATTCTATGCAGCAGAAAGAAAGAAGGAGCTCTTACCCTTTGCAACAGAATGGATGGAACTGGAAAGCATTATGCTAAGTGAAATAAGCCAGGCAGTGAAAGACAAATACCATACAATATCACCTTTAACAGGAACCTAAACAACAAAACAAACAAACAAGCAAAATATAACCAAAGACACTGAAATACAGAAGAGGCTGACAGTGATCAGAGAGGAGAGGGGAGGGAATTTCAGAGGAAAAGGGGAAGGGTTTACAGGAACAAGTATAAAAGACACATGGACAAAAACTGGGGGGTGGGGTAGAAATGGGAGGGAGGTGGGGAGGGGAGGGAGGGTGGGCTGGAATGGGAATAAAAGACAGAAAACTGTACTTAAACAACAATTAAAATTTAAAAATGTAAAAAAAAAAAAGAAAGAAGGATTCACAACAATCTTTCTCAAAGTATTCCAAAAAAATTGAAGAAGAGGGAACACTTACTAACTCATTCCATTAGGTCAGCATTACCCTGATACCAAAATCAGACAAAGACACTACAAGAAATGAAAATTACAGACCAAGATCCCTGATCAATCTTGACGCAAAAATCCTCAGTAAAATACTAACAAAATCTAATCAAGAGCATATTAAAATGATTATACTCAATGACCAAGTGGTATTTATTCCTGTAATGCAAGATTGGCTCAACACAAAAAAATCAATGTAATAAACCACATCAACAAAATGAAGAAAAAATAAACACATGTAATCATCTCAATTGATACAGAAAAAGCATTTGATAAAAAGCAGTACCCTTTCATGATAAAAATACTCAATGAACTAAGATAGGGTGAGTCTACCTCATAATAAAGACCGTGCATGAAGCTAGAAATAGAACACTGCCACCTTAACATAAAGACAACATATGAGTGTGTGAAAAACTCACAACTTACTTCATACTCAATGCTAAAATGAAAAGCTTTATCTCTAAAATCATGAACAAAACAAGAGTTCCTGTTTTTACCATTTCTATGCAGTACAGTACTGGGAGTCTTAGCTAAAACAATTAGGCAAGATAAAGAAATAAAAGTTATCCAAATTTTAAAATAAAGAAGTAAAATTATCTCTGCTTGTAGAAGACAATTTTCCATGTAAAAAAATTCCTGGGTTTCTTTATAAAACCTGTACTAATAAATGAATTCAGTAAAGTCGCAGGATATAGAATCAACCACAAAAATCAGTTATATTTCTACACACTAACAATGAACAATATGAAAAGAAAATTAAGAAAAAATTCCATTTTACTAGTATCAAAAAAAAATAAACTGTTTAGGAATAAATTCAACAAAGGATAAAATACACTTGTACACTGAGAACTCTAAAACATTACTAAAAGAAATCAAAGAAGACATACAGAAATGAAAAGACACTCCATCTTTATCAATTAGAAGACTTAATATTGTTAAGATGTCAGTACTACTGAAAATGATCTATCAATTCAATGCAATCCTTGTTAAAATTCCAATCTCATTTTTTTTCAGAAATAGAAAAATCCATCCTAAAATTTATATGGAATGTCAAAGGAACCCATATAACCACAACAATCTAGAAAAAGAAGAATAAATTTGAAGATATCACACTTCTTGATTTCAAAACTTACTACAAACCTGTAGTAATCAAAACAATGTGGTATTAGCATAAAAACAGACATATAGATCAATGAATGCCATAGAGAGCCCAAAAATAAACCTTCACATACAGGATCAAGTGATTTTTGACAAGGGTGCCAAGACCATTTAACAGGGAAAGCATAGTGTTTTCAACAAATGCTGAAAAACTGGATTCCACAAGTAAAAGACTGACTCTGGATCTTACTTTATATCACATATAAAAATTCAAATCAAAGTGGATCAAAGACCTAAACATATGAGAGAAAACTATAAAACTCTTTGAAGAAAACATAGGGTAGAAGTTTTATGACGCTGTATTTGGGAATGATTTCTTGGATATAACATCAGAAGCACAAGGGGGGAAAAGAAAGATAACTTGGAATATATCAAAATTAAAAAAATTTTGTGCATCAAAGGGAACCTTCAACAGTGTAAAAAGGCAGCCCACAGAATGGGAACAAATTTTTGCTAATCATACAGCTGATAAGAGATTAAAATACAGAATATATAGAGAATTTCTAAAACTTAACAACCAAAAAAATACAATTTAATTTAAAAATGGACAGAGAACTTAAATAGACATTTATCCAAAGAAGATATACAAATGGTCAGTAAGTGCATGAAAATATGCTCAACATCACTTGCATTAAGGAAATGCAAATTCAAAATACAATGAAATACTACTTCACACCATTAGGGTGGCTATTATATAAAATAACAACAAAGAAACTCACTACAGAATTATCAAGTGTTAATGAGGTTATGACAAAATTGGAACCCTTGTACACTGTTGATGAGAATGTAAAATGGTGAAGTTACTATGAAAAACATTATGATGGTTCCTCAAAAAATTAAAAATAGAATTAACATATAAGACAGTACATCTATTGTGTATAAACCCAAAAGGATGGAAGCAGGGACTCAAACAGATATTTGTACACTCATGTTCATATCAGAGTTGTTTGTTATAGCCAAAAGGTGGAAACAACCCGAGTCAATTGGCAGATGAATGGATGGACAAAATATGGTATATACAGAAAATGAAATATTATTCAGGCATAAAAAGGAAACAAATTCTGCCTTGGCTGGGTGCCTCAGTTGGTTGAAGCTCTGTCTCATACACCAAAAGATGGAAGGTTTGATTCCTGGTCAAGACACATACCTAGGTTGCAGGTTCAACTCCTGGTCGGGGCACATATGGGAGGGAACTAATCAATGTTTTTCCCTCATATTAATGTTTCTCTTTCTCTCTATCTTCCTTTCTCTCTAAAATAAATATTAAAAATTATATCCTTGGGTGAGGATTTTTAAAAAAAGAGACAAATTTTGACACTCTGACACATGCTATAACATGGACAAACCTTAAAAATATTATGCTAAGTGTAATAAGCCAGCCACAAGCCCTGGCTGGTGTAGCTCAGTGGATTGAGCGTGGGCTGTGAACTAGGTATTGCAGGTTCGATTCCCAGTCAGGGCACATGCCTAGGTTGCAGGCTGTGGCCCCAGCAACCGCACATTGATGTTTCTCTCTCGCTCTCCATCCCTCCCTTCCCTCTCTAAAAATAAATAAATAAAATCTTAAAAAAAAAAAAAAGAAATAAGCCAGCAACGAAACAATAAATATTGCATGATTCTTTGATGTATTTAGGGTAGTCAAACTCATCAAAACAGAAAATAGAATGGTGGTTGCCAGGGGCTGGGAGAAAAAAATTGGGAAGTTAGTGCTTAATGGGTTAGTGCTTATCTTTTTGCTTGGAAGATAACAAAGTTGTGGGGATGGATGGTGGTGATGTTTGTGCAATGAGAGTTACTTAGTGCCACTGAATTGTACACTTAAAAAATAATTAAAATGGTAAATTTTATGCTATCTGTATTTTACCACAATATAAAATCGGTATAAATACAAATTCTAATATTTTCCTTCAAATCTCAATGAACTATCTTGTGTGCCATCTGGATCCATGTCCTTCAGTTTGGACACCACTAATCTAGGAGATCTCTAATCCACCAAAGAAATTTAAGATCTCAGATTCCTCTTTCCTTAACATCTGCTGAACTGCATGGATTAACTTCCAAGAGAGCCCAGTAGTTCAGACTACCTGGGAGATTCCTCCACGTCTACCATGTGACCTGTGCAGCCTCTCATTTTATCTGCTCTGCGTACCTACCTTTCATCGCCGACACATTGCCGCAGTATCATAACTCTGTTACCTAGGAGCTTGGCTTCATGCCACACCTGTCTAAACAACAAAGAGTAAAACTGCCATTGACAACATTGCAAAAACAGTCCAAAGGTGTGTCCTAAAGTGATCATCTTTGCTACTGAGCCACTGAGTTTCATCTCAACATGGTCATTTGTATATGTGGACCATAGTCAAGGATGCCATTTCTGTACCTGAACATACCTTGTTTTTATAGAGAAAAATGTTCTTCAAATAGAGTGAGTCCCAGAATACTTAGCGTATTTTCACATAAACCTGATGCAGTGTGTACATAATACAAGATAAACACATTGTAATTATCTCTTGGAAAAACAAAAATATCCAATTAGGTTGGAAGGCATCCAGAATTGGTGGCTTCTGAATTGACCAGTGACAGTTAATGGATCTGATGCATCTTGAGATACTTAACTGGCATATCTGGACTCATCATAGTCCCAGAGATGATTATTGGCTTTGTTTTGATGTCTTTTAAATCTACACTTGTTTCAACTCCTCTACCAGACCAACATATTTATTTTTCTCTTCTGCATCTGTTCCCAGAATGTTTCTGTTTAGCAGAGAAGCAATATCAATAAACCCTACTGTGTTAGTGAGTTTTTCAGACAGAAAAATAGCTGGTCTATTGGCCAGAAACTTTTGGTGCAATTTTTCTAGTTTTTTTAAAGTATATCTTGTAAGAGCTGATTTCCAATTAAAATATTTTGACTTTGATTTAGCCATGAACTTGTGAACTCGCATCACATAATATCTTTATATCTGTAACAACCTTTGACATTTTCTAAGCATTTCCATACACATTTTCTCATATAATGCAACAATAAATACTATGCAGCTATCATTAATTCTTTTTAAAGGAAAAGCAACTGATATTCAAAATTCCTGAAAAAGTTTTTTCCGTAACTGTTGAAAATATGATAGAACTTATGTGTCCCAGGCCCCTGAAGGTATGCTGACATATTTTATGTTTTCCAAGAGATCTTTGTGAGGATATTTGTTTTGTGATTTATTTTGGTGATGATAAAATAAACACACATTAAATGATCTGGATAAGCACCTTATGCCTAGATATTCACGTTAATGATCAAGTTGGTACCAAGTGAGGACTTAAAATCACAATCTTTTGCTTTTGATGTGGTGTTTCTCATGATAAGGTGGATAAAGTTATTCTAGGGGATCCATGCGTTTTCACATCAACCAACCCTAAGCAAAGTATAACAAAAGGTAGAAAAAAGTTAAACACATGAGTATTTTCAGAAGATTCTTTCCCTTTCCTTCTTTTAAAAGAGGACTTTCTTGTTGTATGGGTAGCTTTGTGGCTCTGACTTTCATTGTGTTTATCAACATAGTGATAGAGAATTAAAAGGAATGTGAAATGATTACCATATTTTTCAGACTATAACCTCCCCCCCCCAATTTGGGAGAAATAATGGTTATTAATGCTGCTGTTGAGTTCTGTTTACATTTACATTGGTGGAATATTGTTATTTATGTTATTAACTACTTTACCACATTTTTTGCTTCAAAATTTTTTCCTCTATTTTCATCCTCTAAAACCTAGGTCTGTCTTACAGTGTAAAAAGTACGGTAATTCTGTTTCAAAGAGTGGACAGCCTTGTATGGAAAGAAAAGAGTAAATCCAGGAAAGGAGTAGGATCAGGTGGGAAGGAAGAAGAAAATGGAGAAGGATTGAGAGGGGGAATAGCACAGGAAGATAGATTCTGCTCTGTTTACCATATATGAAAGCAAAAAAGGAAAAAGAGGACTTTAACAAGTGTGTTGTATATCATAAATAAAAATCTACTTTGGTATATTTTTAGAGGCTGTTTTAAAAAACTAGCATTGCAATTGCTTTGTATTTTAGACTGATGTGTGAAAGAAATACAGTGCCAACAGATTATTTTATTAGTTAACTTAGGTTTCTGTAAGTGTCAGAAAATTGAAAATGTCCATGAATTGAAGCTAATATATATTTATTAGTATTTTATTTATTTATTTATTTATTTATTTATTTATTTATTTATTTAATTTATCTGTATTTTTATAAAAACAGCCCAGGGTTCATGGTCATCAGAAATCAGGCCTCTGTTGTTTGGGGGTTCTGTCATCCTAATGTGTATCTACTTCATGAGCAAAGATGGTTGCCCCAGCTCAATTTATCACCCTGCATTCCAGCCAGTAAAAAGAAGAAAAGTGGGAGAAAAAGTAGCAAAGGACGAACATTAGTGTATCTTAAATAAGGTTCCTAGTAACTGCTATATGACATGTTTACATCCCATTGGCTAGTTGTAGTTCGAAACTAAACCTAGCTGAAGATGAACCTGGAAAATAATAGATTTTTAGTGACCATGTGCGTAGCAAACAATTATGTTACTACAGAAGAAGGGGAGTGTTTATATTAGGATTAAATGCAACAGCTTCATCACCTTGGCTTTCTCACCACTCACATGCACCCTTCCGTTCTCAAATAGCACATAGTCTTCCCCTACATGAAAGGTAAGCAAAGAAACTCCAGAGTGCCACACAGTTCTGTGCCTGCTTACATTGACTATGTCCTTTATTGTCTGTATGTTGATGCTTTGACTTCAGGGTGCTTGCTGACCCTGGAGGGACTGACTGACCCTCACAATGTTAGTCAGTTCCTAGAGACTGCAAGCAATTTACTTTCATTGTGGCTTTCAAATGCAAACCAGCTGATCCAGAGTTCACACCCCCATCACTTTCCTTAATGAATGCTCACCCTCAGGGCCACTGTCCACCTGCCCTGATAACCCCAGGGCCAAGTAACAGAAAACTAGGGACAACCCCTATGCCCCAAAGCCCACTGAAATTATTCAAACTAGCCAACCCTAAACCTGCTCACCCTGCCCTGCCTGTTGTCTCCACAGAAACCACAATGAAGGCTCTTGCCCACAGCTCCCAACTTCATCTGCTTCCTGACTGGCCCGGGTGCTCTTCAGTGTGGCCTCCTGTGGCTGCTGTGTTTTCTTCTCTTGGCATCTGTGAGTAACACACTGTCTTTTCAAGGATAGTCGTCTCCTGATCTGTTGGCCTTGCCATCCCTAAATAATAATAATGAAGCCTGTATTTTAAAACATAGTTCAAAGTCTAACATCTCTGGGTGTCACACAACTTTTTTCTTCAGTTCAGACAGGAGCCTCATGTTCTGGTGACCTGTGTAACAAAAGACAAAATATCTCCTCCAACACCCCATCAAGAATCCCAGTAAAAAATCTGTCAAGGAAAAGTGGGAAGCACCAATATTAATCTCTGGAGAGGGAGCAAGAGGATTGTCTTCTGTCAGGAGGGTATGTTCCCTGGTTAGTCCTTCTGGCAACCCCTGCAGGGGACTTAAAATAATCCAGTCAATGACTCCCCTCCACTCCCATTGCAATACAGAAGAGAGAACACAGTTTAATACTGAATAAGCATTACTTAATCACCTGCATGATAGGTAGACTGAAAATGTCTAGAAAGTCTACACTGAAGTTTGGACATTTATACAGAAAAGTAGGAGAAAGAACAGTTAAACCTTCTCTTACCTGCTCACATTGTCTCCAAGGAATGCTCCTACAAATTACCATACAACACATATGCTCACATTCTACTGACCAGAACCAGCAAGGGAAGCCAGAAAAGACAGTCTTTTTCTGAGTTGCTATATGTTCAGATAAAAATGCTATTGCTATGGAGATCAGGTACTGAGGACAACCAACAGTCTTGTACATTATGAAACATTTGGCTGTCCCTGCTCCATCAGCTGCATTAGGATTGTTATAGGAGAGGCCTACCACTATGATGGCCAAGGAACTGCTGTCTCTCCCAAACATTTTGTCACGCTGTGCCTTTGGCCACAGTTTCCATTAGTTAGCTGCTATTTAGATCTATTAAGTGATAATTTTAGTTACATTATTAAACTCATAAGATGAGAAAGACATTTTGAAATACTAACTTATACTTCCTTTCCTCCCTATATGTCCTCCTGCTCAACCAGCTAGCTACCCATTTTTCAGAGAAGGAATAAAATAGTAGAATGCAATTACCAAGAATAAAATTCTTGCCTTCTGACCTTCAAAAGCCTAAGATTGCTGATAGATAAAAAAGATTACATCAGCAGCCAGAACTCTGCCCTCAGGGGTGCCTCCCTTCCTAAGCATGCATACATGTCCCTGGTTTGGGGAAGGATGAGAACAAGAGGTGAAGTGGGAGAGTGAGATGCTGGTGAGTCCCTGAGAAGAGGCCCATGGTGGTGGGTGAGGAGTGTAGAATCACCTGGGTAAGTTTAGGACCCAGGAGCAAAAGGCACTCATATAGCCAACCCTCAGGGAAGAGCCAAGGAAGCCTAAAAAATGTTTACCACCTAAAGTGTCCTGGATGAATAAATATGTGCATAGTATGTCCAGTGTATTAGTCATCTGCAAGCTGGAGACCCAGAAAAGCTGATGTTCTGATTTCATTCCAAATCGAAGGCTTAAGAACCAAGAGAACTGACGCTAGTCCCAGCCTAAGGGCAGAAGACTGACACCCCAGATCAATCAGCCAAGCAGAAATTCTCCCTTCCTCCATCTTTTTATGTCTGATCAGGCCTTCAATGAATTGGATAAGGAGCACTCAAATTGGGGAGGGTTATCTGCTTTATTCAGTCTACTGATTCAAATGCGAATCTCCTCCAGAAATACCTTGGCAAAAACATCCCTAAATAACATTTAACCAAAGATCTGGGAACTCTGTGGCCCAGTCAAGTTGACGCATAAAATTAAGTATCGCATCCAAGGCAAAAAGTGTGTTTCCTACTGTCAAACATTCAGTCAATTGTACTTACAACAAGGTGCCATTGGAGAATTTAATCAAGGAAAGACAGGATGAAATGGACATTTAAAAGTGATAACTCTAATGGTAGAAGCTTAAGCATGTTTAAATGCTGTTGGGAAAGACCGTGTAGAGGAAGGGCTAAAAATCAAGGAATGAGAGGTAACTAAAGCAGATGTGGCCAAGCAGGCTAAAGAATTGTTTGGCAGGATGTCGTCATCATCCTCAGGGCTGATATAAATTGTATGGGCCTGAGGACGGCAGGTTTCAGATGTGGCCGTATTGTCTCTACTTATTCTAAGCTTTAGACATTCCAGACACCTTGGGGAAGTTGCCCTAGCTTCCCATGCTCCAGATCCAGTACAGGGGCGCAGTCATTCCTATTCTTGTGTGTGCATGGGAATCACCTGCAGGGATTGTCACAGTGTAGATTTCTGGACCCCAAACCCAGAGTTTCTGCTTCAGTAGGTAGGGCCCAAGAATGAGCACTTCTAATAAGTTCTAAGGCAATGCTGATACTGTTTGGGGACCGACCACATTTGAGAACCACTGCTATTGAGAAAGAAATGACAGTCAAAAGATGTGACAGGCAGAGGGTGAAGTTTCTTGCATCCGAGGGTCCATCTCAAGTGGCCTCTGGCTATCCCCAAATTAGTTCATGGCCACAATCACGGGGCAGCACATTTTTACATGCCCATATATTATACTGAAGTTTTTTATTTCTTGAAGCCTCTGCAGTTAAAGCGCTTGCTGTTGGTGACAACACTAGGAGCAGGAGACCAATGGGACAAGGGTAGGGTGCTCCTCGCACACAGCAAGCATTCATTGAGTGCCCCTGTGGGCTGGACACAGTTTTGGGAGCCATATGTATTGTATATTATCTCTTATATTTCTTATGTGAGGTTAGTGAAGTTTTACCCCCATTTCACAAATGAGGAAACAGTGACAGAGCAGATATAAGGAAATTGTTTGAGGTATTGCAGCCAGTCTGTGGAGGAGCGGGGCCCTGAGCCTGGGCAGGTGGAGCTTAGTACCACATCTCCGAACCACTGGGCCCCACCAACACTCACTCACAAGCAGTCCCTTCACTCTCTTCCCTTCTTTGAGGACAAAGAGAGGAACGATTCAGGGCCATCAGGCAAGTGACCCAGTCCCCCTCTCAGTGTGGGGGAGACACACACCCCTTTCCTATACTTCCATGACTGGGGGCTCAGGGATCAGCCCAAAGCTTAAAATCCCCAGGGCTGTCTACTTCTTTCATCATAGGAGGGAGAGTATTTTAGAATCGTAGCTGTATTGTCATTCAGGTATGGTGAAGTCAACGGATCAGTAGATGACATCCATTGAAAAGACAGCTTCTTACTTTCTCTGATCCCAAGAAGCAGGGCATGCTGTGACATGGGGGCCACATAGAGAAGCACCAAAGTCAGTCAGTCAGGAGGCACAAGGAGGGGAAACTGAGGCAAGTCTTTATTGTGGTTTCTGTGGGAAGGAACAAGGGATGCAGGGTCAGCAGGCTTAGTGTAACAGGGTGCGGCCAAGAGGGGGGACCCCAACTAGGGATTTGGAATGGGGCCCAGAACTCAAAGTGTCCAGGAAATTTTAGGATGTCCTCACCCCCCTCCCCCAACAGGTGTGGGTTGGGAGAAGGGACAAATGGAGCAGGGCCATTGAGAGCTGTTTTGCATAGCAACAGCTTTGCAGCTAACCTCTGACATGGTCATTTAACATATCTATAACCTTTAACTGGTTACATAGATATGTTAAATAGCTGTGGCCATGCTCTGAGCTGGGGAATGGAAGTAACTTCCCCACCAAGACATAACTGGGGGGCAGATCCCCCGAGTTACTGCGCCTTCATGAGAGTTTGGAAAAGACTGGCTCCATGACATGGGGCCACGTCTGCCCAGACTCACGATGGCAGCCCAGTAAAGCCAGAAGGATATGAGAGGGCTAGCAAGTGTAGCTGATGGTGGAAGAAGTCGGAAATGGGGCTGCAGAGGAAGATTGGTGCGGGGATATAAACCCAGATGTGGCAGCCATTGAGGAGAGAACCACTTGGTCTTTAGCAGAGTGGGGACTCCTGCAGCCCTTTGAGAGAGAACCACCATGCAGCTTTAGCAGAGGACCGCCACTCGGCTTTGGCAGAGTGACGACTCCCCTCCCCGCACGCAGCCCTGGGGGGAAGAACATCGCGGTTTTGGCTGAGTGGGGACTCCTGTGGCCCTGGGGGAGAGAACCACGTGGCTTTGGTAGAGTGGGGACCCTCACAACTTTAGTAGAGGGAACCACCACCCGGCTTTAGCAGAGATCTCGGTGAAACAAGCTGATGGTGCTGGGAACTGAGGGAGGCCTACCAGCCGAGATAGATTACTGAGAAGAACTGGGGGATGCCTGAGTCATGGACTTCTATTTCTTTTCCTGAGATATGGTACCCAAGACTGGGCACAGGGGGGAAGGAAGGACTGTGTGTGTTTGTGGGTGTTTTAAGGGACTTTGGGATTTTGATGAAGACATTAGGTCACTTTCAGTTTGTATAGCATTAAATAAACATTTCCTTTCCTTTTCATGAATCTCTGACATTGAGAGACCTCTTTCCTCTGGTGGCAGACATGACGAACCTGGGGGCTTCCTTTTAGGTAATAGTATATCGTCCCAGGCCCCCCTTGTTGTTCTGTAACATTGGGATTAGCTAGTTTGAATAATTTCAGTGGGCTCTGGGGCACAGGGGCGGGCCCTAATTATCTGGTACTTGACCCTGTGGTGACTGGGGCAGATGGTAAGTGGCCTGAAGTATGAGGGCCACAGAGGAGGAGGTTGGGGTGTGGGCTCTGGGTCAGTTGCTTTGCATAGGAAAGTCATGCTCACAGGCGAATCTTATGTGTAGGAATTGGCTGACCCTGGGTGGGGTCTAAGCATCAGATACAAAACTTGTCAAATCACTGGGCCTAAACTTGGACTTTAAAAAAATGAGATCATCATAAATATAAATAGTGCCCCTCAAATTTTTAGTGTTCCTGCTGGTAGAAGGCCCCAGACCTAGCCCTAGCCGCAGGGCAGCACCCAGGGCTGTGGAAATGTGTAGGTAGGGCCAGGACTACAAAGTTTCAACATCCAAGGTGTAAGGGTGACCTCTTTGTGGAACATTTAGTCTTTCAAGAAAACTTAGTTCCCATGCTTCAAAAGCTGCTTGGAGAATTTTGAGTACTGAAGAGAGTGAGCACCAACTTTAAACTACAGCACATCCCCAGCCTTTTTATGTTGGTCTCAACAGCTAAAGGCTTCCAGGGAAATTTTTTAAAAGAGGTGGGTGGAGGGAAATGAACAAATTTGTTTGGCCCTGTGATCTATAAATGCAAATAAGGAATCGGAGTCAGTTTCTGATGCAGGGAGAGATGAGTGACACAAGTGCTAAATGGAAAATTGACTTTCTATGAGCTGTCTGCAGCCTGGACAAACACTTAATTTATTCTCAGCTGGGCTCTCAAACTGGCAACAGTGCTGCCTGCCAGAATGCTGTTTGGGCAAGGAATCTGAACTTCAAAGGACGGCCTTGCCTGGAGAGATACCACTCAGAACAATCCGGGTTTAATTAAGATGAAGGCTGCAGGTCAGGTTTTATTTGGTAATAGATTATTGACCAATGACAGGGGAAGAGTGGCCTATTTGCATATATTACTATTCATGACCTCTGCACTAAAGGAATCAGAATGACAGTGGGCGATATCTCTGTCAGCCTGATGTTTCTGGAGGGGAAGGCAGTTTGGTGGGTAGATAAATACATGTTTTGTGCTGCTGTTTCCTTCTTTTCCTGATGTTCTGTCAAATCTGTGTGGGAAGTACTTCCCTCAGGAAAAAGGAACATTTTGGTGAGATTAACTAGCCCAAATACCAAAGATCCATTTGTGGCACCAGGATGTGGAGCCAGTGGGCAGGGTGAACCCAGGAGGGCAAGGATGGGCCCAGGAGGGCCATGCAGGCCTCACACACAAGCCAAACATGTTTGGTTTATACTCAACCAGGAAGGAGGCTGAGGAACTCCCAGCACACCTCAGCCACCCAAGGTCAGAATGCAGGGGTGCTGAGTTGTCCCATAGCTGCTCACCCAGTTAAACAGGGTCCCAGGGAGAGCTTTCTGGAATTAATGGACTCATAAAAGATGTCATCAGAAAACAGGAGTAAGGCGGAGATACAGCGTGGAAGCATGTGGGTACAGCTTTTCTCCAGGAATGTCAGTCTCCACTTTTTGCATTTTTCTCTCTTTCCAATGACATGCTCTTCCCAGCTGCCCCAGCTTCACCTCCACCCAAACATAGCAAAACAACTTCTGGTGCCCAGAGTCTACTTCCCACTTCCTCATTCTGAAATTTCTCTCAGGAAAGCCTCCACTGCCAGTAATTCAAACTTTGAGAGAATTTTCATTTACATGTCTTCCATTTCTTTGTATATGGATGTCCAGTTTCCCCAGCATTCCTGTTAAAAGACTATCCTTTCTCCCTTGATTTGCCTTTGTTCCTTGGTCAAAGATTAGTTGATTGTATTTGTGTGGGCTCTCAATTCTCTTCCACTGCTCAAGTTGTCTAATCTTTTACCAGCATCATGCTGTCTTGATTACCTCAGCTTCATAGCAAATTTAGTCGGGCATTGTTACTCCTTCGACTTTTCTTTTTCAGAGTTGTGTTGGCTATTTTGGGTCTTTTACCTCTCAATATAAACTTTGGAATCATTTTTTCAACATCCAAAAAATAACTTGCTGATTTTGATCATGATTCTGTTCAATTTTATAGATCATGTTGGGAAGCTCTGACATCATGGTAATATTGAGCCTTCTTATCCATGAACATGGAATATTTTTCTATTTGTTTAGATCTTTGGTTTATATCATCAGGACTTTGTAGTTTTTCCTATATGAGGAACTCCCCCCCCCAAAACTAGATTTTATTTATAAAACAGCATGTATTTATTCTTACATATTTAAACTCAGTCACCTTCAAAGTACTCTCCATTTGATGCAATACACCTGTCAAGACTTTCTTCCACTGATCAAAACAGTTTTTGAATTTATGAATTTTGATGCCTTTTAGTGCTTCTGCTATTTTTTGTTTCACCTCTTCCACATCAGCAAAATATTTCCTTTTGAGGACTTTTTTTCACCCAGGGGAGCAAAACACATGTTGCTCAGCGTGAGATTGGGTGAATACGGAGGATGAGACGGGGGGTCATGCCATTTTTGGTCAAATACTGCTGAACACTTAGCACGGTGTGGGCAGGTGCACTCATAAGTCATCCATAATGAAATGGGCATACGTGTTGAAAAAGTCTTCCAACAAATTCACTGAAGCCCAATGCAGCCTCTCACAACAATGCCAGCTGGTACACTGATACAGATGGGTTCCTAGAATGCTCACCTAGTGGGGGAAGCCTGTACTACAAGGGGCCTACCCTCCAGAAGATAATTCTGGGTTTTTTTGGTCCCCCCCATACAGATCCTGTAAATATTTTATTTTTATACCTGAGTATTTTGGGGTGCTAATATAAATGGTAATGTGTTCTTTTTTTAAGATTATTTTTAAAGAACATTTTAGGTTCACAACAAAATTGAGGTACAGAGATTTCCCATGTGTCTCCTGTGCTCACACATACACGGACTACCCCATTATCAACATTCCCCTACCAGAGTGGAACATTTGTTATAGTCGAGGAACCTACACGGACACATCATAGTCACCCAAAGTCCATAGTTTACATTACAGTTCACTCTTAGTGTTGTGCATCCTATGGGTCTGGACAAACATCTTTGTAGTATTATTCAGAGTATTTTCACTGCCCTAAACATTCTCTGTACTCTGCCTATTCATTCCTTCTCTCTCCCACCCATCCCCAGCCCCTGGCAACCACTGATATTTTCACTATTTCCATAGTTTTGACTTTTTCAGAATGTTATATATGAAATCATAATAGTAGGCCACTTTTTTAGGTTGCCTTATTTCACTTAGTAATATGCAAATACATAAATTTCCTCCATATCTGTTCATGGCTTGCTGGCTCATTTCTTTTTAGTGATGAATAATATTCAATTTTCTAGATGGACTACAGTTTATTTATCCATTCTCCTACTGAGAGACATTGGTTGTTTCCAAGCTTTGGTAATTATGAATAAACCTGTTTTTGTATGGACATAAGTTTTCAATTCCTTTTTATAAATACCAAGGAGTGCGATAACTGGATCATATGGTAAGATTATGTTTAGTTTTGTTAAAAATACTGTGCAGTTTCTTCCAAAGTGACTGTATACCATTTGGTATTCCAGCTAGCAATGAATCAGAGCTTCTGTTGCTCCATAGCCTCACCAGCATTTGGTGTTCTCAGTGTTCCAGATTTTGGACAATATAATAGCTGTAGTGGTAACTCATTGCTACTTTAATTTACATTTATTTGATGACATATGATATGGGGAATGTTTTTATATACTCATTTGCCATCTGTATACAGCCCTGTGCCACATTATGATGTTTCAATTGACAAGAGACCACATGTACAGTAATGGTTCCATGAGATTATAATGGAGCTGAAATCCCCTACCATCTAGTGCTGTAGCCATGACAGCATGTCACCACATACCACTTGGGTTTGTGGGAAACCCAGCACACTGCCTGTCATAGAAAGTGTAGTGCATACAATTATGTACAGTATATAATACTTAATAATGATAATAAATGACTGTTACTGGTTTATGTATTTGCTAGAGTATATGTTTTATTGTTATTTTACAGTGTACTCTTTCTACTTATAAAAAACATTTGCTGTAAAACAGTATGCTACATTATGCTGGCAGCAAATCCATACATCTTGACTGCATCATTTTCTTGTGCTTGATTTAATCTTGTGTTTATAAGTTTAGTGAAAACTGGGTGTACGGTGTTTATAGAGCCTACAGTAGTGTACAGTAATGCCCTAGGTCTTCATATTCAGTCACCACTCACTCACTGACTCACCCAGAGCAACTTCCAGTCCCGCAAGCTCCATCTCTGGCAAGTGCCCTGTACAGGTCTATCATTTTTATCTTTTATACTACTGTATCTTTCCTGTGTTTATATATATTTACATATACAAATACATATCATTGTGTTACAGTTGCCTACACTATTTGTTGCGGTAACTGGCAATGTAGTTGTGTAGCCCAGGAGCAATAGGCTCTAGTGTATAGCTGAGGCATGTAATAGGCTATATCAACCTAGATTTGTGTAAGTGCATGCTACAATGTTTGCACAATGATGAAATCACCTCATGACACATTTCTCAGATTGTATCCTTGTTGTTAAGTGCTGCAAGACTGTGTCTTCTTTGTTAAGCTATCTATTAAGGTCTTAGGCCTATTTTTTGTTTGTTTATTACTATTGAGCTTTAAGAGTTCTTTGTGTATTTTAAATAATAGTCCTTTATCAGATGTATCTTTTGCAAATATTTTCTCCCAGTATTCTCATTCTTTTGACATTGTCTTTCACAGGGCAGACATTTTTAACTTTAATAAAGTCTACCTTACTAATTCTTTCTTTCATGGATCATGCCTTTAGTGTCATATCTACAAATTCCTTACCATAACCAAGGTCATCTAGGCTTCCTTCTGTGTTATCTTCTAGGATTTTGCTAGGTATTCAGTGTGGTAAATTTAATACAATTTTACTAGGTTTTCTCCTGTGATATTTTCTCTAGGAGTTTACAACTTTGCATTTCACACTTTGATCTGTGGTCTGTTTGAGTTAACTTCTTGTGAGGGGTGTAGGTCTGTGTCTAGACCCATTATTTGGCATGCGGCTCTACCACTGTTGCAGCACCATCTGTGGGAAAGACGCTCTTTGCTCAGTTGTGTTGTCTTTCCTCCTTTGCAAAAATCCATTGACTATACTTTGTGGGACTATTTCTGGGCTGTTTATTCTGTCTTACTGATATATTTGCCTTCTTTTTTTTTTTTTTGCCAATACTACACTCTGTTTATTACTACAGCTTTATAGAAAGTCTTGAAGTCAGGCAGTGTTGGTGTTCCAACTTTGCTCATTTTCTTCAATATGTGTTGGCTATTCGGGGTCTTTGCCTCTCCATACAAACTTTGGAATCATTTTATCAATATCCACAGAAATAGCTTGCTGAGATTTTGATTGGGGTTGCATTGAATTTATAAATCAAGTTAGGAAAAACTGATATATTGACAATATTGTGCTATCCTATTTACAAACATGGAACATATCTCTATTTATTTATTTCTACTTTGAAATTGTTCATCAGATGTTGTAGTTTCCCTCATATAGATCTGGTACATAGTTCTCTGGATTTGTTACTTTATAAGATTTCCTTAGATATTCTTGGTTGTTTGCATTTGCCTGTAAAATTTTAAGTCAGCTTGCCATTTCCATAAAAAAAAAACTTCCTGAAATTTGTACTGAAAGTGCATTGAATCTATGAACCAATTGGAGGAGAGTTGCATCTTCACAATATTAAAGCTTTCGACTGAAGAACATGGTTTGTTCCTCCATTAATTCAGGCCTTTAAGGTCTCGAATATATTTTGCAGTTTTCAGGTTAGAGGTGTAGTACATCTTAGATTTATTCCTAAATACGTAATATATTATTCCTATTTAATATATTATTTTAATTATATCATTTGAATTTCAATTATTAAAAAGATTTTATTTATTTTTAGAGAGAGGGGAAGGGAGGGAGAATGAGACAGAGAGAAACATCGATTAGTGGCCTCTCACATGCCTCCAACCAGGGGCCTGGCCCACAACCCAGGCTTGTGACCTGACCGGGAATGAACCGGGGAACTTTCAGTTTGCGGGATGGTGCCCAATTCACTGAGCTACACCAGTCAGAGCTAAATTTCAATTTTGTTTGTGGCTGACATACAGATATATAATTACTTTGTAAATAGAACACTTTACTGAATTCACTTATCAACTCTTATGGATTTTTCTATAGATTCTCCTGAATTTTCTATACATAGAATCATATTGTTCATAAATAATAACAGTTTTATTACTATTTCCAATTCTTACAGCTTTTTATTTATTTTTCTTGCTTTGTTACATTCACAACTACCTCTGACATATTGTTGACAAGAAGTGGTGACTATCTTTCTTTCCTTCTTGATTTGAAAGGAAAGTCTTCAATATTTCACCATTAAATGTGACATTTGTTTTAGAGTCTTTTCCACCCTTCCCCAATTCTGTGCTCAGTTTTTTTTTTTCAGTTTAAGGAAGTTCCCTTCTAATTCTACTCTGTGAAGAGATTTTAAACTTTCTTATCATAAATGGGTGTTAGTTTTATCAAATGCTTTTTCTATATCCATTTAGCTGATTATATATTTTGCACTTTATTTTCATAATATGGTGAATTACACTGATTAAGTTTTTGAACATTAAATCAACCATTAAGTGGTTTAATAAATCCATTTTGGACTTTTTTATCATATTTTTTACTAATTACTGTGTTTAATTTGTTAATGCTTTATTTAAGATTTTTCATCTAGTTTTATGAAATAATTGGCCTATAATTTTTTTTTTGCAGATTTTACTATCAAAATTAGTTTGCCTCATAGAATGAGGTGAGAAATAAGAACAAATATGAAGGAATCATGCTACCTAACATTAAGCTATAGAATAAGGCCATAGTAATCAAAACAGCATGGTACTGGCATGAAAACAGACACATAGATCAATGGAACAAAATAGAGAGCCCAGAAGTTAACCCACACCTTTATAGTCAATTAATATTTGACAGAAGAAGCAAGCACATATAATGGACTAAAGATAGTTTATTCAGTAAATGGTATTGGGAAAATTGGACAGATACATGCAGAAAAATGAAACTAGACCACCTTCTTACACAAGTATAAATTCAAAATGAATTGAAGACTTAAACATCAGACCTAAAGCTATAAAACTCATAGAAGAAAACATAGGCAGCAAAACGTTGAACATTGCTCATAGCAATATTTTATCAGATTGATCTGCCCAAATAAGGGAAACAAAAGAAAAAAACAAACAAATGGGACTACATCAAACTAAAAAGTTTTTGCACAGCAAAGGAAGCCATCAACAAAATAAAAAGACAAGCTGCAGAACAGGAAAACATATTAGCTGATACATCTGATAAGGGGCTAATATAAAAAATTTATAAAGAACTTACAAAATTCAATACCAAAAAATGCCCCAAATAATTCAATTGAAAATGAGCAAAGGACTTGAATAGACACTTCTCCAAAGAGGAAATACACATAGCCAATATATATATGAAAAGATGCTCCATGTCACTAATCATCAGAGAAATGCAAATTAAAATCACAATGAGATACCATCTCATACCTGTCAATAAATCTACAAACAACAAGTGCCGGTGAGGATGTGGAGGAAGGGGAACACTTTTGCACTGTTGGTGGGAATTCAGACTCGTGCAGCCACTGTGGAAAGCAGTATGGAGATAACTCAAAAAATTAAAAATAGAACTGCCTTATGACTCAGCAGTTCCACTCTGGGAATTTATCTGAAGGAACCCAAAAACATAATTCAAAAGAACATAAGCACCTTTATGTTCACTGCAGTGTTATTTACAATCACTGAGATATGGAAGCAGCCCAAGTGTTCATCAGTAGACGAGTGGATAAAACAACTGTGGGACAATTTACACATGGAATACTACTCGGCTATAAAAAAAAGAAAATGTTACCCTTTGCAATGGCATGGATGGACCTGGAGAACATTATACTAAGTGAAATAAGCCAGTCAGAGAAAGACAAATACCATATGATGTCACTCATATGTGGAATCTAGTGAACAAACTGAACTAACAAGCAAGATAGAGACGGACTCATAGATGGAGAGCAGGTTGACAGCTCTCAGTGGGGACAAGCTAGGTTAGAGGGTGGAGGGGTTGAACACAAAGGACAAAGGATTCATGGACATGGACAACAGTGTAATGATTACCGGGGTAAAAGTGGTAAAAAGGGGATAAATGGTAATACAAAAAATATAATAGTCCTGGCTGCTATGGCTCAGTGGATTGAGTGCTGGCCTATGAATCAAAGGGTCACTGGTTCAATTCCCAGTCTAGGGCACAAGCCTGGGTTGTGGACCAGGTCCCCAGGAGGGGGTGTGTGAGAGGCAGTCACACATTGATGTTTTTCTCCTTCTCTTTCTCCCTCCCTTCCACACTCTAAAATAAATAAAATGTTTTTTAAATAAATAATGCAATAAAAATACAATAAAAATAAACTAAAAATATAAAAATATTCTTCTCCCCTCCTCCTCTCTGATTACTGTCAGTTTGTTCTTTATTTCAATGTATCTGGATGTATTTTGCTTGCTTGTTTGTTTTGTTGATTATGTTCCACTTATAGGTGACATAATAGGGGATAATAGGAGAAGGCCCATCAAGGGATGTGTATGAAAGGCATATAGACAAAGCCAAAGGGGGTAGATTCGAGGGTGGGAGGTGGGCGTGGGTGGGATGGGGGGCCATGGTGGGGTGAAAATGGAGACAACTATACTTGAACAACAATAAATAAATAAAATTAAAAATTAAAAAAATAATAAATTTCCAAACTCAAAACATCCCACAACCCCACAGAAAATTGATGTTCCTAGTATCTGCAGCAAGGGGGCAGATAAATGACCAAGGCTCTCCCAGTCTGATGATTCTTCCCAGACATTTGATCACCAGCTAATGATGCCAAGAAGCAGGGACCGTGATGAGACAGCCAACTTTCTGGGTCAGGAAGGAGGGTGGCTGCCTGCAGCCTCTAGTAGCAGGTCTGGGGGTACCAGCTGTTGTGTTCACTGGGCAGCAGCGACCTCACCACCTTATTTGATGGTATTGCTACGGGCATTGACTGGGGCTGTGAGGGCTCTGAGCCAGGCTCTCTAACACTTTCAGTAATTCAGTGAGTATCCACGGCCTTTCAACACAGTTCTTTTCCTGCTTAAGCCAGCCAAGATTGGTCTCTGTTACATGCTAGTAAGAGTCTTGACTAACACACCTACTATGACCCTCATCCAAATCACTTTCCTCATTCCTACACTTCTCTTGCATGCCATTTGTAATTAAATTGGTGTGATTGTTTCTATCTGTATCCCCCTGACAAGGCTCCACAGGACAGGACAGGTCTGGTTTGCTGCTGAACTTCCCACATGAGTTCAATCCAGTAAACCTATAATTTTAGGGAAAGTCTCAACACAGGTGAGACATAAAATGTAGAAACTTGCTGCTGGGGAAGTGAAACTGCAGAAGAATCTGTCAGTTCAGGTTCCTTAAGATGAGCTTGAAGTAAAACTTATTTCTTTGGTAGCCACAAATCATAGGTTTACTGGAGCAACTCCAAGTTCATATGCCTTTTGCCATTGTTCTCCCAAATATACTCAGGTCGCATGTCCTGGTTTTGATGCCCTAAATTATAATGACATAAGAGAAGGAAAACCACAGATGTTAATTATAGGTTATACCCCCCACTCCTCGAGAGTACCTCACTGTGTTCACACTTTTACCAAATTAAAAGTTACCTGCCTGAGTAAACAATACCTTTTCCATGAGCCATTAGGGACCACGATAATGTCAAGCGAAGACAGACTGTATGTTCTGACAGCACCCCTTCACTTCTTTGCTGCCCTCAGGAAATGTACAATGGTTTTCTGCCTGCTGAAAGAAGTCTTTTGTTGGCAGCCAGTAACTCTCGGCAGTAAATAATGACAGCTACAAGTGACTGTGTGTCTGGGATCGTGCCAGGTGTTTTATGTATAAGCACCGCTCTGACTGCAGGCCTTCTGACTCAGACCTTTGTTCTTTCTCTGTCATTCTGTCTGGGTCTCTGACAGTGCTTGGCTCACAGGTGTTCAATAAATATTTGTAGTATGAATGATTCCATTGATTCTTGTCAACACCCTTCAGATGCTATACTTTGCCTGTTCTACTGCTTGAAAACAGGCTCAGAGAGGCTAAATAACCTGTTTCAAGTCACACAGCATGCAAACAGCACACAGAACTAGGATCTGAGGCCATGAGCAGCTCTAGAGCCCAGGCTCTTAATTTTTACACTCTTCTATTGCCTGTTCAGTGTAATAGGTGTGGCAGATACATGTCCCAAAGAAGGCAAAGCCAGTAAAATTTGGGATTCAGGTCAGAAAGCTGAAGCCAACAAAAACCAACATAAAATAAATGAGATATACCGCAGGGAATGATGGCTTGTTGCTGGGAACCCTAGCAATTTGTCCAAGTTTCCATAAAGAAGGAGAGAGTGCATTCTAAATTTAAGTGCAGAAAACAGTTCACTCAAGGTGACTGTGGTGGTTAATTTTATGTGTTAACTTGCATAGGCTATGGCCCTTAGTTTTTGGTCAAACGTCAATCTAGATGTTGCAATGAAGGTTTTGGGGTTGCTTCTTTTTTTTTAGATTTGATTAATATGTAAGTCAGTAGACTTTGAGTAGAGCAGATTATTCTTCATAGTATGGGTGGGCCTCATCCAATCAGTTGAAGATCTTAAGAGAAAACAGCTGAGGTTTTCTGAGGATAAAGTAAGTCATCTTCCAGACTACCTTCAGGATTGAGCTACAATGTCAGCTCTTCCCTGGGCCACTAGCCAGACAGACTGCCTTGTAAATTTCAGACTAGCCTGCCCCTACAATTGTGTGAGCCAATTCCTTAAATTAGATCTTTCTCTCTATGCATACATCCTATTGGTCTGTTTCTCTGGAGAATTCTGACTTATACCAAGGTGTTGGCTCAAGAAAATACGCCTGGAATGCACAGACTGAAAGAGAACTATGTTTCAGCCCAAGTTGTGGTCATAGAATGAGATCCTGTTGTGTTATACGAATTGAAGAGTGAGGTCTTCTGGGTGAATACCATGAAGGGAGTCAAAGAATGTGTCTGTGTATCTCTGCCTGGGGGAATGATATAGTACCATCTCTGCAGGATAATATTCCATTCATCCTGACTACTAAACTACTGGGCTATCTGCAGTTAATAGAAACATCACTGAAAATCTTCCAACACTCTGCTCTGATTCTTGGTTCATTCAGTGACTTTTGGGCTTCGACTTAATTCCCTGGGAGTGCTTCTTTGTGGCAAACACTAACCTTTGAAAAATATTGCTTGTAGACTTAGCTAGCAAATTGGTTATCACATTAACTTCTCAGCCTCTTTTGAGTTTGGTTAGCAGAGTGTCCTCTTATGTCAGGTTCCAGAGCAGATCTTTGGAGCAGGATTTTTGTATAAGCAGTGACCAAGGAAGTACTCTCAGAGAAAGCTGTACGGGGGTGGGGCCAGCAGGACTGGAAGGGGCAGAAGTCAGGAAGGGCGTTCTCAGGCAGGGTGTAGGTCTGGCAAAGTCCACCCAGCACAGCTTCACCCTGATCCTGCAGAGGACCTGGAGTGTAGGTTACACCTCAGAGCAGGGGTGTCAAACTCATTTTCACCGGGGGCCACATTGGCCTTGTGGTTGCCTTCAAAAGACCAAATGTAATTTTAGGACTATATAAATGTAACTACTCCCTAACTAGGGGCAAGGAGTTGAGCACTGCCACTGGGTAGAAACAAGGTGCCAGGCCAGATAAAAAAAGGTGGAGGGCTGGATTTGGTCCTTGGGACTTGTGTTTACCACCTGTGCCTCAGAGTCTCAACCTACATGTAGCAAGGGGCCTTGGTCTTCATGCTTGTGCAGCCTCTAGTTATGGCTAAGGAGGCCCCTGGAAGATCTTAGGTACTTTTAGCTCTCTACATGCTGCAGGTGCTGGTTGTTGAAGAAAAAGCACAGTAAAGTGGGGTGGAACCTGCTGCCCAAAATGGATCCAGTGGGAGCAGGCAGAGAATTGTTATTGCTTTGTACAAAGTCATTCCCTAGAGTTGACTTTCGAGCTTCTACTTGTGACTTTGCAATGACCCCTGTCAGTAGACCTGGAGTAGACCTAATGCCATCCTTGCCATGTTGTCCTGAGAAACTCTCTCTGATCTGGACGGTACTCACAGAAACATGCGGACTGGCAGCTGGCCATTTTGTCATGTGGACATTCATTTACTTGACACATTACTTATAGGGCAATGACCAGGTGCCTGAGCACCTGGTCGCAGTATGGAAGAAAACAGACACATTCCCGCCCTTTTTAGGACTAATAGTCTAGAACTGCACGATCGTTAGCCACATGTGCTTATTTCAACCTCAACCAATGGAAAATAAATAAAATGTAAACACCAGTGCCTCAGTCACACCAGTCACATTGCAAGTGCTCAATAGCCACATGAAGCTCGTGGCTACTGAATTGGATGGTGCAGACATAGACCAGCACTGGCCTAGAGAACACTGAAGAAGGAAAAACCTCCAGAGCCTTTTGAAGACAGATTTTTTGTTCAATCACATGTCATTGACCACTCTGGGGTAGCCATAGTCATCAGGGGTGCTTCTTATTCTCAAATGTCCTTTGAAGTCTCACAGAAGATATTCACACCCATGACTACATCTAGCCTGGTGATGTCCTTGGGGGTGGTTGGGAAGGGGCTTACCATTCCCAGCTAACAAAGGATGGAGCTGAAGTCCAGGGTGCTTAGGCCTACAGTGAGTAGGTGGCAGTGGTAGATGCAGGCCTTACCCACAGCTAATCTGATTCCTGGGCAGAACATATCATGATGGTAGCAGCATATCGTGGACTCTTTGCAGGGGGATTCCCTGAGGCACATCAGCCTTGTGGGCTGTCAATGTGACTTTAGGTAGTCTCATAAGGAGTTATGCCTAGATGACATCTGACACCTAAAAATAGTATATTGTGTCCAACACAGTGTAGTATACCATTTTTAAATCTGTCCTTGGGTTTTCTACATTTTCCTTTTATTATTAGGTCCCAAAGCCAACATGTTAATGTAAAATAATAATAATAATAACAACAACAACAACAACAAATGTGTAGGATATTTACTAAACCCCAGACAGTATTCCAGGTATTTTATAAATATAAATTCAATCCACCTTTACAACACACCTGTGATGCAGGTCCTATAATTACCTATAATTTACAGAAGAAGCAAATGAGGCCCAAAGAGGGTAAGTGACTTGCTTAACATTCTCAATGTTGGCTAGCAATAGACTCAATGTTTGAGCTCAGGCCGCCTGCTCTAGCACACCCACCATTGCACATGCTGCCTGTCAGCTGCAAGAGTACATAATTCATATTGTTAAATACAAACACAATGTGTATTTTGAGTTCTAACATATAATTTTTTCCAGAGGTGAAAGGTCATAATTAGTCATTAGACCAATGTATTCAGCCTTTTGAAAAATGTTCTTTTGTGTAATAGGGTTATACTATTTGGTATATTCTTCTTATTTGTCATTATATGTGTCCATAAATAGTCCATAGTACCTAAATGAATGAAAATCAGTTTTATATTTCTGAAGTTTGTATCATCAACATTGTCCTTGTTCAGAGCATCAGTCGGGGGTCATGACAGAGCCTTTCTAGTAGCTTAAACAGAAAGGGATTTTGGACCAGGTCTTAGCTATTTAAACAGTTGTTAGGACTCTGCGTGGAAGTCCCAATAACTCTCAGCTGAAGACTCATATTTACAGCTCTTGCTGTGAGTGGGAACTTTGTCACTGAGGCCACGGATGGCAAAGAAACAGAATGCTGGCCCCTGCAGCAACCAGAAAAGCTGATGGGACCTGCCCCAACAGGTTGCTGGTAACAGCATCTGCCAAGATCCACATCCCAAACAGATGCTTTACACTGGCCTCTCTTTCTACTTATCCCAGTTTGCAATTCAGGTCTGGCCTGAGCACATCAGATTGGCAGATCTTAGTGACAATACAATTGCAGAAATGCAACTTTTGCCTCTCTAGTCTTTTCAGGATGGGTTGGTCTACCACCAGGGAGCTGGAATGGATACTAAGAGAGCCAGTTCATGGCACTCACTGAGTCCATCCCTTGGGCTAGTCAACACCCGCATGCGCGATCCCTTGTGTGGTTGAAATTTTTACCAACAACAATAATAACACACTTCTCTGACATAATACTACATTACATGTTTTTCATGTAAAACATGCTCAGCCTTTTCTCAAAAGAGTAGATCCTCTCCTAATGGCTTTCAGTCTCTGGTGATGTTCTTTCTCAATCCCATTTTGATTTTTTGAAACCCAAACATCAAAACATACAGTTAACAACCAACAATATAATTTATGTAAATAGCAGAGGAAAGAATGAGGGAGAAAAATAAAGTTAGTACTTTATGTGTAAATACATTCCTAACAGAGAAATGCATAAAATGCATGAGTAGTCATCACAATATTAGTCTTTATAATGGACCATAAGTTGGTATTTATAACTTTTTTTCTCTCCTACCAATTCCATGTTTCTTTTGCCCTCAATCACAGCCTCAGTTTGTTGGGTTGCTCCATCTATAGAGGTGATGGAAAGAAAACTTTATGCACAAGGGCTGTGAGGTTTGCTGGATCTAATATCTCTGTTGTAAATGGTCTTAAAGAGCAATAGTGAGATTTTCTATCCCACTTCCCGTGTTCTGACTCTGTTGTCAAGTATGTCAAGGCACCTCCTACTTCCTTGGGGCAATGATGCAGACTCGCAGGGTGCTGTTTCTCACCTGGTGCTGTAAGTCTTCCACGGTCCATTCTACGTATTTTTTACAACGGTCTATTTCTGGGTGATGAAAAACATGGTAAGGCCAGTGAACCCCACGGACAAATCGATCAACTCTCTTCTTTTAGTGTGAAATGAAATTCCTTGGTCATAGGCAATGTTGAGTGGAATACCAGATGAAACAATTTAATAAGCCCATTGATGGTGTCTTTGGACACAGTAGAGAAAAGCTGGAAAAGTAAGTCCATGTCTTAAAAATATCTATTTTTTGGGGGGAAAACACTGTTTCCTCTATGATGAGAGGAATCCAGTGTTATCAACCTGTTGCCAGGTAACTGGCTATTCCTCCCAGGAGTGGGCGACTGAAGAAAGAGGCTGAATGGCATCCACAAAATGCGCCAAGCTGTCTACCTCTGCTGAAGGGTCTTTTGGTGACTATTACACTAGGCACAAAAGTCTCCACGCTCTGGGACCCTTTTGAGAGGTCCATCTACAAGTGCTTTTTCCAAACATCCTTATCAGTAAGTCTCACATTTTGAGTTTTCCACGTCCTTGGCCATTAGCTAAACATTTAGAGACTGCTTATAAATCAGTATAGACCCATATATCTAGCCACTTTTCAATCCAGATAAAATGGACAATCAGATTTATCATGCAAAATTCTGTCCTTGAGGCAATCTCTCTTCTCCACTGGGTTTCAGGGCCATCTCTAAGTAGGAATTTAATGCTATAGCAGTCCCTCTCTGACTGTAATTAACATATTATGCAGAACTATCTTCAGAATAAAGTTGATTTATTTTATTTCTCAGTCATTGGTCCTACAGAATGTCACACTGAGGTGACATGTGTACATTTAAAAAGAAGTAGTGATACTGCAGGACTAGATGCCACAGAGTAGAAGCCACTTGTGAATGCAAATTGCTTGTACTTTCAGGGTTTGCTCAGATCTTATTTGGATATTTTACTGTTGCTGATGATGAGTACCTTTGGGTATTAATGACTGGTGAATCAGCAGGTCCAAATAACAAGTTCATGATGTACACCTCAAGTTTCATGTGCATTCAGACTCCAAAACATGCTAGCATCAAGCCCAAAGCTGTTCCTTATAAGGATAGACATGTATTTATTCCAAACCTTAGGGACCTTGCCACTTTCTTATATTGTCTTGCTACAGGCTCCATATAGGACTACATCACATCATAGACATTTTGGAATACTAGATCATAAGTCTCAAGGGACAATGCTGCTTGTACTTCAGCCTGAGCCTCTGGAAAAGAAGTCTCTTGATTTGGCCCCCACTCAAAACTGGCTACCTTGTGGTTACCCAGTAAATGACTTGGATCAGTACAACCAAATCTGGAATGTTATCTACATAATACAAAGATACCCTCCAAGTTTTACACCTTTTTATTAATGGTATGCAAAGTGCAGAACTTGCACTTGCAAGTTATCGAGGTATCTGCTATTTCCTGCTTCCTAGTCCTATCAGCATGATATATTGAAGTAGTAGATAAGTGATAAAATGTTCTGTAGACTAAACATGGTGCAGATACATAGAACTGATGTAGTCTTGTGAAAGTGTCTTGCCATCCCTACCAGGAGAAATAAAAATATGTTTGGTATTGTATGCTTATGATAAGAGAAGAAGTGTTTTCTAGATCAATAGCTGTATGGCAGGTTCTAGTAGTTACATTGATTAGCTCCAGTGAATATTTTGTATTTTCAATAACATCTGCAATTAAAGTCCTCTTTTGGCTGATTTTCCAATGGCCCACTGTTGTTCTCCAAGACGTGAGTCTGTCTTCCACACAGGCTAAGGATGAGTCAGAGGAGGCATGATAGAAATCCTCACTTCTGAATCTTTCAAGTGGTAATCTTTGAAATTCCCCCTTGGATGATTTATTTCCTTTGACCGATTATCTTAGTTGGGAGGATTATACTACAGGTTTCCAGTTGGGTCTTCCTACTATAATAATCCTCACTCCACTGGTCAGGGAGACAATGTGGGGATACCCAAAGATGTGTATTCCAAACACACAGTTCAGAAACTAGGAAAATAACCACAGATGACTTCAAGGATGCATTAAGTTCCCAGTGGGACACACTTAATCCAAAACATTTTTATCATGTAAACTTCATAAGGTCCCCCGCTATCTGGTAAACCATAGTGGCATGCCCAGTCCCCAGGCAGTCACATTAGCTTAGAGCCAGATTCAATGATGAAATAGTTAACTTTATAATGTCCAGAGGCCCCTTTTCAAGATGGCCAAAGGGAAGATTTTTTTTTTCAAATTTTATTTTAATGATTGTTCAAGTACAGTTTTCTCCCCTTTACTCCCAATCAAGCCCCCCCACCCCCCTCCCAACTTCCCTCCCATTACCACCCTCCCCCTAGTTTTTATCCATGTGTCTTTTAACTTTGTTCCTGTAAACCCTTCCCCTTTTCCCCTGAAATTCCCTCTTCTCTCTCCTGTGGTCACTTTCTGCCTGTCCTCTAATGCAGTGTCTTTGACTATGTTTTGCTTGTTTCTTTGTTTTGTTGTTTAGGTTCCTGTTAAAGGTGAAATCATATGGTATTTATCTTTCACTGCCTGGTTTATTTTGCTTAACATAGCCAAAGGGAAGATTAATATTGTGCAGCGTGATGTTGTTGTAGCACCTTTCTTCAAAGCTACTGCATCTACTCATTTTGTGTCTTCAAACTGACCCTGGGATGGGGAGATGAGAGCCATGACCCCATAATAGCAGCCTGAGCCCTAGGTATCAGTCTAATAGCTTCCAGTCAGCAGGCCAGGAAGTTTTGTTGGGTTGTTTGCTTAGTTGTTTTGGTTCATTTTTTTTTTTTTTGGTTGTATGAATCAATTAAGACCTTGGTGAATTGTTTAGAACTATTTTAGTTCTAGGGACCTCAGGATCACAGTTCCTCTGCAGTAATTTTGGGGTAAAATTTGTCAACATAGACATGCTTATTTGAGATTTTGGATTCTTGAATAGGTGTAGATGATTCTGTTTGATTGCTTGATTGACTAAAATGTAGGTAGCTTGCATAAATGAAGTGAAATGTCAGAAATTTAAATTGCTTAAAGAAAACTTGCAAACACAGGGAGATAAAAACGATTGGAGTTGATTTATTAACGTGCTCATTCATCTTCTATGTCCCCAAGACAACACAGAGAAATACTTCAGTGACAGGGACACCAGTGTCTTCAAAGGCATTACAGTGGTTGTCCACTGTGACCTGAGCAAAAAGCGGTGGAGTGCTGTTTCTGAAATGGGCTCAATGATTTCAGCAAGGAGAATGGAACCCACAAGGCAAAAGCTAAGCAGCAGAGCTTCAATGACAGAGGCAAGGTGCTGTGACTCCTGGAAAGATCGGCTAGGCCTGGATAGTACTCAGAGTGAATTAACTTGCTCCTGTGTTTGGCAGGGGTGCAATTAATCACGGGTCCTTCTGTGCTTCATAAACTACCAGAGAAAATATAACCTATAGTTTATTTCCATAGAAATAACTTTAATTGTTGGTTCATCTTTTCCATTGATAAACATTGCACAACACAGGACTGAAGGTTCCTTAGAGCAGAAATTTCCAAACATTTCTATGCATTTGAATCACTTGGAGTCTTGTCAATATGCAGCTTCTGCCTCAGCAGGTTCAGAGTGAAGTGTGAGATGCATTTCTCACAAGCTCAGGTGATATTGATGCTTCTGGTCCATAGCCCACATGTTGGAAGAGGACTGAGAGGCGGATCTTGCTTCCCCTTACTGCCCCAGCTCTGCCACTCTGCTTTAACCAGAGCAGCTCCCCTTCCTCACAGGAGTCTTAAATCAGTATGCTATGTGAAACAGAACAGCTCTAATTTGAGACACTGAATCAAAAAAATACTGAGTCTAAATATCTACAACAAAATTTTTATTAAAAAGAGACAGATAACCAAGTAATTCCCAGTTCCCATTTGTTAAGGCAAGGGTAAGGAGTTTACTTTTGGAATTTCTTACAGGTGCAATTTTCATTTATTCAAGATATAATATTCATAGTGCTATTCTGTACAAAGCACAATAAAGGCTGAATTTTGCTAGTATCAGCTTTTGCAAAATGAAATTATCCACTTGGCCCTACTGACCTGGGAACCATCTCCTTATAAAACTGCAGGTGCTCTTAGTACATGAGAACCTTCTCTGCTTGGGCTGGGGTCAGGACTTGGTGCATGTGCACTTACCTCAACCTGGCACTTCATTTCGTTCTCCAGTTGTAGGGAGAGGCATCAGTGCCTGAGGCCTGGAGATCCAACAACACATTTCAGATGAGTTTTTGAGGACCCCTTTGTGGAGGGAACACATTTCTCTAGATGAAGTTATGAGGATATGAGAAAAGGCAGGAGAAAATGGCTCTCAAGTAAACCCATTGCCTATGCATTGGATTTGCATCTAAATTTTGATAAATGCCAATGACTTTCAGTTCCAGGGAGGTAGATATCTACTGCTGGCTCACCTTTTTTGTCACAGTTCCCAACACGTTAATGTTACATCTTTCCACCAACTGAAATTCTTTTCAAATTACACTCAGTGCTGCATTAAAATGTCACTTTCTCTGTGATGTAATTCTTGGCAACTCCATTCTTGTTGGAAATAATTGATCTCTACTCTGCTATATTGTATAGTTTTCCAGGGGTTACCAATAGATTTCAGACTATATATATGGTGTAATTATATATATTTATGTGCATATATTTATATATAAATATATATTATTATATATAATATACACAATAATATGTGCTATATAATTTATAATACACACATATCCATATAAAATATAATATATATTATATGTGTGTATTTAATGTATATGTACACATATTAAGTATATGTGTATATATTTATATATAAAATTACATATACATATGTAATTTTATAAGGATATTGGAGTGTAGTCTTTAAAGTTACCCAAGCAACTTTGGTTAACACCTGTTTACTCTACGTGATAAAATATACATAACTAAATTATGTATACATTTTTATTGATGCTCTGTATGTCTTTTATTATAACCCTTAACACTGGCAGTCTTATATATGGTATACTATTCTTTCTTACAGGACATAATCTAATAGCAGAAAGGGATTACATCTATTCATTCTTCATGTTAGGACTAATATATTGCATTGGGTCTATAAGCTGCTTAGCAGTTCTGTGAAACCTTCAACACTTTAAGTGAAATTTAATGTGCATGTATTTAAAAATAGTTTTCTGAGGAAAGGGCCCATAGATTTAATTTCCCTAAAGAGTCTGAGAACCTGTAGAAATTAATAACTATTTACCTAAAGAATCTCACAGTGAGTGTCTTTATAAAGCACAAATTTATTTATTAATATACATATGTTCATAGTATTCATCATAAATGAATTTATATATATTTTAAAATTTGGGATTTTTCTATTAGTTGTACTTGAAATGGGGCATAAATATATAGCAACTCAATTATTCTATATGGTGGGATATTGCAGCTCCTTTCACTGGTTGCCTGCCCATGGACCTTTTCTCTTTCTTTTTTTTTAAGATTTTATTTATTTTTAGATAGGAAGGAATGGAGAAAGAGAGGGAGAGACACACTGATGTGTGGTTGCCTCTTGAGCACCCCCTACTGAGGACCTGGCCCACAACCCAGGCATGTGCCTTAACTGGGAATCTAACTGGAAGACCCTTTGGTTAGCAGGCTGGTACTCAATCCACTTAGCCACACAAGGCAGTGTGGGCCTTTTCAATACTTAACACCTCCACTGGGAGATAAGCTGAGGTGAAGATAAGAGAGAGAGATCAAACCAGCCAAGGTAGCTATGTAATTAGCAGCACCAATAAGAACTTACTTGAAGCGAGTACTGAAACTACTGATCCAAATGAGGTTTGGTGATTATTAGTGGATATCAATTATCCATGACTTTATGGTCTTCCATGGCTACCAATGATGTTGTCTATGTGCTTAAATGATTCCTTTTAATTAAATGTAAAGAATCTAATTTATAAAGACTGGTGAGCTTTGTGGGCTGGAGCTAAGACTCCATTATGCTGGCTGGGGTTCTGGCCTGGGGAAGAATTTGGTAAGAAGTAGCAGAATTTCATTTTTCTCTGTGCTGATCCATTAATATTATGAAAGTACCATTTGATATCTTTGGGAGAATGCCCCTAAAAAGAACAAGGCTTCTCAAAAAACAGGACACTGAAAGAGTAGAGAGGACATGAGTAACTGGTGTGTGAGGTTTGAAAAACTCCCTGGGGAACTTTTAGTCAAGATTGCAGATGAGGTAAATACTGTGCTCACTTCTTCCTATGACCACATCAGAATTATACCTAAAGTACACAACAATCATCACTGAGAACTGCCAAAGACCAGCTAAAGAGAAGTCCTAGAACTAAGGATATACGGAAGAAACAACGTCAATACTGGTAGGAGGAGCAAAGGCTCAGAATGGATGGGTCCCCTACACACAGTGTAGTAAAAAATCAGGACTATCTTGGCTGCAGAGGTGTGCACTAATAAGTGAGGGGTCCCAGCCCCACACTTTGCTCCCCAGCCCTGAGCACCAGTGCTGGGAGGAGAAGTTTTCATAACTCCTGGTGGTCAAAATCAGTGGAGATTATGGCTGAGTGAGACAGAGGGCTTCTGTAGTCCCAGGTATTCCTCTTACAAGGCCTGTATGTACATTGCTTTAGTTGGACTCACTCTAAGCCCTAGTGGGACAGCAGCTTGAAAAGAGCCAGGGACGTACAGGGAAGAACCGAAGTCTGGCTTCAGTGTGAGGGCTAGAGAGGCAGCTTTCTTCCCCATTCTGTTCCTTTGTTAAGCCCTCTTCCCACACAGCCGGCAGGCACAGGTGGGTGCAAGGTCTGAGTTCATCAACCTGGTTAACACCGTTCACCCTGCCCAGGTGGTTTCCTGAGATCATGCCTTTCCTAATTTGTGGGCCCACCCAAACCACTTCCAGTGGCTTTTCCGTACAAACGGCCTGTCTCAACGTCTGCTTACTAAAATCTCTCAAAGTTCCACAAACCACAAACAAGTAGCATCTAGCCTCAATATGTTCCATACATCTTGCTCAGAGGCCTCCAGACCAGTACTAGTGGCTGTCTGCCTTGGATTAAAGCTTGGCCTCTTCTGGGTACCTCCAAGCCCAGTACAAGTGTCAACCATCTGCATATCATTTTGTAGCTCATACCAGGTGGCCCCAGGCCAGGCTCAGGAAACAACTGACCTTGTCCTATACCACATCCCCTCCTAAGAGGCCCAAGAATCATAACACCCAGGGACCAACTTTAGACCACATCAGAGGACCACCCAACCAGCTCCACAAACAACACATCCAAAGGGTAGATTCAGCAATCACCAGAGTCCTGTTATAGTGAATCATCCTCTGTGAGGCCAGCCCCTGTACAACAGCTCCTTTGCTGTAGTCATGGACATTCCTCAGAGTCAATCAGTCTGAGGTCGATTCCTCCCATTGAGGTGTCAACAGCAATCAAGCCTCAACTGTAATAGGAGGGTACAAACAGTCCACACAGGGACAGACCTGGAGCACCCAGTTCAGGCGCCCAGGAAAACTGCACCACTGGGATCCACAGGATATACTACACAAGGCCACACTACCAAGATTGAGAGACATAGCACATATACCTAATACACAGAAACAAACACAGGGAGTCAGCAAAAATGAGAGACAGAAAAATGATGTCCCAAATGAAAGAACAGGAGAAATCTCCAGAAAAAGAACTAAATGAAACAGAGGCTAGCAATCTACCAGATACAGAATTCAAAACACTGGTTATAAGGATGCTTGAGAAACTTAGGAGAAGAATGGATAAACTCAATGAGAACTTCAAAAAGAAATAATAAGCATAAGAAAGGACAAAAAGCATAAAAATCAGAAATACAGCATAAAAATTGAAATGAAGAGGGAATCAACAGTAGAATAGATAAAGTGAAAGATCAAATCAGCTATTTCAAAGGCAAAGTAGCAGAAAGCATCGAATGAGAGGAACAAAAAGTAAAAAAGAATTTTAAAATAAGATAGTTTAAGGGACCTCTGGGACAACATCAATTGTACTAATATTTGAATCATAGGGATGTCAGAAGGAGAGGAGAGAAAGTAAGGAATTGAAAACCTATTTGAAGCAATGATGATGGAAAACTTTCCTAACTTGGTGTAGAAAAAAGAACATAGAAGCCCAGGAAGCACAGATAGTTCCAAACAAGATGAATCCAAAGAGACCCACACCAATACATTAAAATGGCCAAGGTTAAAGAAAAACAAAATCTTGACTTCCAGCCAAGATGGAGGTGCAGATAGATACACTGTGCCTCCTCACACAACTGAAAAAAGGACAACAACAAATTTAAAAACAAAAACAACCAGAACAGTCAGAAACTTGAACTGTATGGAAGTCTGACAAACAAGGAGTTAAAGAAACATTCATCCAGACCAGTAGGAGGGATAGAAATGGGCAGCAGGGGCAGAGAGGACTCCCAGCAAGGTGGCAGCTGGAGGACCAGGGCAGGCAGTGACTGGTGGAGCAAGTGGTCCCACATTTGGGTACAGATAAACCAGGAGGAACAACTGGGGAGTGGGACACCCTGAGCAAAACAGGGTTCCAGAGCTGGGAAATAAAATCTCAAAACCTCTGACTGAAAAAACCTCTGGGTGTTGCGATAGCGGGAGTAACTCCCAGCTTCATAGGAGAGTTCATTAAAACGATCCACAGGTCTCTAGAATGTACACAAAACCACCCACCCTATATTCAGCACTAGAAGGACCCAGTTTGCTTGTGGGTAGCAGAAGAAGTGACTGAAAGCCAACTGAGAGCTGAACAAGTGGCACTGGTCCCTCTCAGACCCCTCCCCACATACAGTGCCACAACACAGTGAGGGTGGCACTTTGCAAGGGTTGCCCCACTTTTGCAATACCTAAGACTCCGCCCCTTACTATGTAACAGGTACAAGGAGACAAAAACGAAAGTGGCCCAAATGAAAGAACAGATCAAAGGTCCAGAAAAAATACAGCTAAGCAATGAAGAGATAGCCAACCTATCAGATGCAGAGTTCAAAACGCTGGTAATCAGGTTACTCACAGAATTGGTTGAGTATGGTTGCAAAATAGCTGCAAAATAGAGGTAAAAGTGAAGGCTATGCAAAGTGAAATAAGGAAATGCAAAGGAAACCAACAGTAATGGGATGGAAACTGGGATTCAAATAAATGGATTTGGAGCAGAAGGAAGAAAGAAATATTCAACAAGAACAGAATGAAGAAACAAGAATTCAGAAAAATGAGGAGAGGCTTAGGAACCTACAGGACAACTTTAAATGTTCTAACATCCAAATCATAGGGGTGCCAGAAGAAGAGGAAGAGCAACAAGTGGAAAAGTTATTTGAACAAATAATAAAGGAGAAGTTCCCAGACCTGGAAAAGAAAATAGACCTCCAGAAAGTCCTCCAGGAAGCTCAGAGAGTCCCAAAGAAGTTGGACCCAAGGAAGCACATACCAAGGCACATCATAATTACATTACTCAAGATGAAAGATAAGGAGAGAATCTTAAAAGCAACAAGAGAAAAAGTGACAGTTCCCTACAAAGGAGTTCCCACCAGAATGTCAGCTGATTTCTTAAAAGAAAACTTACAGGCAAGAAGGGACTGGAAAGAAGTATTCAAATTCATGAAAGGCAAGGACCTACACCCAAGAATACTCTGTCCAGTAAAGCTATCATTTAGAATGGAAGAGCAGATAAAGTGCTTCCCAGATAAGGTCAAGTTAAAGGAGTTCATTAATCACCATGCCCTTATTATATGAAATGTTAAAGGGGCTTATCTAAGAAAAAGAAGATGATCAAAACTATGAACAATAAAATGACAACAAACTCATAACTATTAACAACTGAACATAAAAATCCCCTAAGCAAAAACAAACTAAGCAAACAACTAGAATAGGAACAGAATCACAGAAATGGAGATCACATGTAGGGTTATCAGCAGGGAGCAGGAGGAGGAAGCATGGGGGAAAAGGTGCAGGGAATAAGAAGCATAAATGGTAGGTACAAAATAGACAGGGGGAGGTTAAGAATAGTATAGGATATGGAGAAGCCAAAGAACTTATGTGTATGACCCATGGACATGAACTAAGTGGAGGGGAGACACGGGTGGGAAGGGTGGTACATGCTGGATGGGAATAAAGGGGAGAAAATGGGACAACTATAATAGCATAATCAGTAAAATATATTTAAAAGAAAACAAAGAGAATCTTAGAAGCAGCAAGAGAAAAGCTGTTGGTTATCAACAAGGGAGTTCCCATAAGACTATCAGCTGATTTTTCAACAGAAACTTTTCAGGCCAGAAGGGGTTGGCACGAAATATTCAAACTGTTGACAAGGAAGGGCCTACAAACAAGATTACCCAGCAAGGGTAGCAGTTAGAACTGAATGACAGATAAAGCACTTCCCTGACCTAAAAAAAAAAAAAAGCTAAAGGAGTTCATTTCCACTAAACCAGTATAATAAAAAATGTTAAAGGAACTTCTTGAAAAAGAAGAAAAAAAAAACCAGGGAGCTTCTGGCCAAGATGGAGGCACAAGTAGTCGCTCTTTGCCTCCCCGCACAACCAAAACTAAGGACAACAAAAATTGAGAAACAGGAAACAACCAGAACAGAGAGAAATGAACTGAACGGTAAGGAGGGGTGGAGTCAGATGAAGTCTGACTACCATACATCCAGACCGGTAAGGAGGGGTGGAGTTGGAGGCCTAGGGAGAGGTATCGAGGGGTCCCGGCAGGAAAAAGCGGTGGCTGGCGGATGTGGGCACGCCTAGCGCAGACGGCAGTTGGCGAACACTAGAAGCGCAGGGGCGGCTGACTGACCGGTGGCAGACGCTGGGCCCAGGAGGCAACAAGCAGACCCAGTGCGCCGCAACCACACGTTTGCGCGCAGACAAACTAAGCAAAAATGGGCAGCTACACAGACCGCACACCAGGGACCCAGTGCCACCTGGAAACAAATCCTAAGAGCACCAACTGAAAACACCTGTGGGAGTTGAGGCCGGGAGATTCTCTCAGCCTCACAGGAGGCTCCTCAGGGAAACCCACAGAGTCCGAGAAAGTGTACAGGCCCACCCACCCGGGAGCCAGCACCAGGGGGGCCCAGTTTGCTTGTGGGAGGCGGCAGGGGGGACTGGAGTCCAAGAGAGAGCGGAGCAAGCGCCATTGTTCCCTCTCAGACCCCACCCCCACATACAAGGTCACAACCCAGTGACTGGGGTGCCCTGCCCTGGTGAACACCTAAGGCTCCGCCACCCTTACGTAATACCTGCAACCAAAGCAAAGGAAAGTAAAAAATAAAAAAGATGGCTCAAACAGAATTGAAAGCCCCAGAACCAATTTTTTTAAGTGACCAAGAGATAGCCAACCTATCAGATGCACAGTTCAAAGCACTGGCGATCAGAATGCTCACAGAATTGGTTGACTTTGGTCATAAATTAGATGAACAAATGAAGGCAACAATAAGAGAAATGAAGGAAAATGCACAGGGAACCAATAGTGATGGGAAGAAAACTGGGACTCAAATCAATGGAGTGGACCAGAAGGAAGAAAGGAACAACCAAACAGAAAAGAATGAAGAAACAAGAATTCAAAAAAATGAGGAGAAGCTTAGGGACCTCCGGGACATCTTTAAATGTTCCAACATCTGAATTATAGGGGTACCAGAAGGGGAAGAGGAAGAGCAAGAAATGGAACACTTATTTGAATACGTAATGAAGGAGAACTTCCCCATTCTGGCTAAGGAAATACTTCCAGGAAGTCCAGGAAACTCAGAGAGTCCCAAAGAGGTTGGACCCAAGAAGGAACACACCAAGGCACATCATAATTACATTAGCCAAGGTAAAAATGAAGAAGAGAATCCTAAAAGCAGCAAGAGATAAGGGGACAGTTACCTACAAAGGAGTTCCCATCAGAATGTGAGCTGATTTCTTGAAAGAGACCTTGTAGGCAAGAAGGGGCTGGAAAGAAGTATTCCAAGTCCTGAAAGGCAAGGACCTACATCCCAGATTGCTCTATCCAGCAAAGCTTTCATTTAGAATGGAAGGGCAGATAAAGTGCTTCTCAGATAAGGCCAAGTTAAAGGAGTTCTTCGTCACCAAGCCCTTATTATATGAAATGTTAAAGGGACTTACCTAAGAAAATGAAGATTAAAAATATGAACAGTAAAAAAAGACTTCAAACTTACAGTTAGTAACAACCATACCTAAAACAAAAGCAAACTAAGCAAACAACTAGAACAGGAACAGAACCACAGAAATGGAGATCACATGGAGGGTTAGCAACAGGGAAGTGGGAGGAGGAGAGAGGGGGAAAAGATATAGAGAATAAATAGCATAGACAATAGGTAGAAAATAGACAAGGGGAGGGCAATCATAGTATGGGAAATGTAGAAGCTAAAGAACTTATGACACATGGACATAAACTAAAGGGGGGGAATGTGGGTGGGAGGGGGTGGGCAGGGTAGAGGGGAGTGAAGGGGGAAAATGGGACAACTATAACAATATAATCAATAAAAAAATTTAAAAAATCAAAAAAAAAGAAAAAGAAGAAAAATATGAAAAATAAAATGGCAATAGCTACATACCTACCAATAATCACTTTAAATATAAATGGATTACATGCTCCAATCAAAAGAATAGGGTGGCTGAATGGGTTAAAAAACAAGACCCAAATGTGTGTTGTCTGTAAGTGGCCCACTTAAGATTGAAATACATGCACAGACTGAAAGTAAATAGATGGGAAAAGGTATTTCATGTAAATGAAAATGAAGAAAGAAAAGCTGGGTTAGCAATACTTATATCAGTCACAGTAGACTTTAAAACAAAGGCTATAATAAGAGATAAAGAAGCACCCAGTACTTCCACTTGTTGGTATTTATGTGAAGAAACTGAAAACACTAATTTGAAATGGTGTATGCATCCCTATGTTCACTGCAGCATTATTTACCATAGCCAAGATATGGAAGCAACCTAAGTGTCCCCTAATAGATGAGTGGATAAAGAAGAGGTAATACATAGATACAATGGAATATTATAACTCAGCCATAAAAAAGAATGGAATCTTGCCATCTGCAACAACATGGGTAGACTTAGAGGGTATTATGCTAAATGAAATAAATCACACAGAGAAAGACAAATACCATATGATTTTACTTATATGGGGAATCTAAACAAACAAACAAATAAACAGGAGGGGTTGGTGGGATGAGTGAAAAAGATGAAGGAACTAAGATGTAGAAATTGCCAGTTACAGAAACAGTCATGGGGATGAAAAGTACAGTGTAGGAAATATAGTCAATAATACTGTAATAACTATGTATGGTGTCAGACTTATCAGGGTACTAGACTTATCAGGGTGGGTACTAGACTTATCAGGGTGCTAGACTTATCAGGGTGACCACTTTATAAGTTATATAAATGTCTAATCACTGTTGTACACCTAAAGCTAACATAATACTGCAGGTCAACTGTAATTAAAAAATAAAAAATTTTTAGAAAAGAACAACAAAACACTCCTAGAGGACTGTCATGGGCTCTCGTCCTTGTCTCCACCCTAAACTGAGAACACACTGGTCTGTGCATGATGAAATAATATCTGTAAGACACATTGTGCTTCTTGGCAAGCCATGTGTTTACCATACCGTTGTCCTGCTGTCTGGCATTCAGTGGTAAAATAGACTTACTATGGGATATATGATCTGCATATTCTATTTCAGCTTCCCCTTTGTCCTTCTTCTCCTACTTCCACCTGTCTTGATTCTATCATATTTGTGCTATGTGAATTAAGATGGAAAGTAGATAGTCAAATGGCAAATCCAGTGTAACATCTCAAATAATGGTTTTCCCTGGAACCTGGGAATATATATGTTTTCTAATCCTTTCGTATTTGCTTGATTTTTGTTGATTGCTGAGTAACAAAACTCAGCTACCTCTCCTCCCCTCACACTGGAGAGCAGAGAGAGAAAAACAACTCCAGGAGCTTTTCCAAAGGGTGCTGGTATTTCAACGGGCAAAGCCAGGGACTTGATGCCAGTGAACTGGGCATGTGTCTGGAGCCTTACTGTAAAAGGAGAAGGTTTTCCTAACAATAGAACTTTGTGTTTCCCGTTAACTTTCTGGAAAAACAGAAAATAATAGCAACCATGGCTGCTTGAATGCAATCCCGCAATCCCACAGTACCACCCACAGCACATTATTGCAGCATTATTTAGTACCTTTTGGGCTCTTTGTATTGTTAGAGTATGCAGGCTCAGAAAACTACACCAGTCTAGGAATACACACACACAGGCAGCTGCTATCCCTTACAACAGCACTGTTGGATCTTATGAGCAGCATAAGGCCCAGAGAAGTTAAATAACTTGCTCAAAATCACTCAGTCATCACAGAGAAGACTGCACATATTTGTAACAGGTTTTTGTTTTTTTTAGTCCTGCAATTTGGTCTTAAGTGTTGCTGCTTTTGTATCTGTTTCCTTTTCATTTTGTCTTGTTCCACAAAAAGAACCCCGCCCAAATGTTTACACTATAAGGAACACAAGACCAGAATTATGTGTTTCCTCATTTTGCTCACACATCTCCAAATTCACAAGAGAAATTCGAGTGAGTGAGTAGCAGAGGTGGGAGCCAATCCAGAGGGCCACACAGAAGCAACTCCTGCTTTTAGCCAAAGTCACACTAACCTGTCATGCCTGCCATTTGCATGGGGCCACAGGGCTAGGCACGTACTCTCAACCCTGCCATGGGTAGTTCCAGGAGAGGACAAAGATTTGCATTCAAAGGCAAACCTGCCCTGGCCGCATGCCCTGAGTGGCTCTTCTGAGGCTAAGCCATCTTCCACCTTGGAATCTCTACTTCCAGTCTAATTCCAACCAGTTTTTCTGAAATCAATCAGGCCAAGGTCATATGGCCAAAGTGGGGAGCCAAACTCAGGGAACTGGATGGACTTCACCATCAGGTCACAGGTGTGATTCAGTGGAAATCCTGGAACAAAGACCCTGAACTAAATGTTTGTGGAAGAGAACAGAATAGATGCTTATGGAATTGGCAGCGAGTGGATAAATGGCATGGTTGGTAAATGGATGAAAGGGTGGGTCCTTCACTGTGCCAAACAGCTCTGAGAAAATTTATTTGAGATAAAGACTCTGTGTGATGTATTAGTTGGGGGATGCTTACAAGGATGTGCTGGAGTCCTCAGGGAAACCCAGTGGTGGCTTTTCCTCACTCGGTATCTCACTATGTGTGCTTGGGAAAAACTCTGGGTGGTTGCTTTCTCACTTTGAAGGAGGAGAAAATGAATTTGAGAGGGCCTTTGACTTCCAGCCATCAGATGACATGCAGAAGCAGGACTGAGAGGGCAGGAAGAGACAGTTGGCAGGCATCCCTTGCTGAAGGGACAGTTGGTAGGCATCCCTTGCTGAAGGGACATCCCTTGCTGTAAAGACACATGGTGCCCTTTGGTAACCACCTTGCTCCCTGGAAGGACTGCACTCCAGGAGGAGGCAGCAGGGTGTGGGGCGCTGAGGCCAGGAGAGAAGGTGCCGGTGGAGTCCACAGTCCCTGTGGTTGCACAGGGAGGAAGGGGTGCATGTGCAGCAGAGGTTCTTGTCTTACATTCTTCCAACACAGGAGCCTGGAACGTCCTCCACTGAGAATACTGAAGAAGCCAAACATCATAGGCAACCTCAGATGGGGTAGAACATTTGGCTCCTGTGAGGGCAAAAAAAATTTATTCAGTGCATCCCATTGGACCAGCTGGGTCAGAGAAAGATGGGAGGGAGAGGCATCAGGGAAACATTGATGCTTTCTACCAAATAGAGATTCCTTCAGTTATTTCTTTTAATCCTCCCCCTTTAAAGGGTAAATATCCTTTTTGCAGTTATGCCACAGCCTGAAGTACTTCAGATGCCCAAGTTGCTTTCCTTCAACACTCCAAGAACAGGCAATTCCCTATGTCAACATTATTGGGGATTTTCTATGGGCAAGGCCCTAGGCCAGGTGATAAAACCAATGATTAATAGACAATAACCCACTCATTACAAGAGTCAGACTTGCATTTAAACCCTAATTCTAGCTCTCTGCCTTCATTTGGTAGATCTCACCTATAAAGTGGGTATGGCAATGCCTGCCTCTGAAGTAGACATGAGGATTAAATGGTCTTCCCATGTGAGTGACCGGCATGGTGTCTGGCAAGTGACAGGCAGTCTGTAAATGAAAGTCCCCTCCCCTATTCCCCTCTCTTGAGGACAGTGGCAAAGCAGTTGTGTGGGAAAGATGGTCGTGGAGGCCATTACTGGATCCCAAACCAGGGTGGGCATTTGTCCAAACAAACAAGTGAGATGCTAGGGATCGCAATGGGAGGAGACATGGGGTTTCAGAGGAGAAGCACTTGAGCGGTGCCTTGAGGGGAGAGTTTGGAACATGACCAAAGACTGCAATGACACCAAAGAGGGATAGGAGGGCACAAAAGAGATGAAAGGACAGGGGATCACCCTGGCCAGGAAAGGCTGATAAGGGAGGTAAACTGGAGAGGAGAAACAACATGACTATATTTTTCTACACAAATGTATTTTACCAGTATAAAAAGAAATTTCCTCCTTGCCTTATGACCCAGCAATTCCACTTCTGGAAATGTATTTGAAGAAACCTGAAGTACTAGTTTTAAAGAACATAAGCACCCCTATGTTCATTGCAGAATTATTTACAATCACCATGATATGGAAGCAGCCAAAGTACCCATCAATAGACAAATGAATAAAAAGTTCTGGGACATTTACACAATAGAATACTATACAACTGTAAAAAGAATGAAATCTTAATTTCTGTGACAGACAGTACAGATAAACTTAGAGGGTATCATGTGAAATGAAATAAATCAAACAAAGAAAGGCAAATACCGTATGATTTAACTTATATGTGGAATCTAAGGAACAAAGTAAACAAATAAAATAGAAAAAAACTCATAGATACAGAAAACAGACTGACAGCTGACAGAGGTGAGGGGGTCAGGAGGCTGGGTGAAAAAGTGAGGGGAATAAGCAGTATAAATTGGTAGGTACAGAGTAGTCACAGAGATGTAGATTACCACATAGGGAATATAGTCAGTAATATCATAACTATGTATGGGGCCAGGTGGGATTGAAGCAGTGGAAGGACCATTCTGTGAAGTACATGATTGTCTAACCACTTTGCTGTACATCTGAAACTAATATGGAATAATACTGAATGTAAACTATAATTGGAAAATTAAAAGAATAATAAATTAGAAAACAGAATGCTGCTGCTGAGGTCCGTGGCTGTGCTGGGACTGTGGCCTCATGGAGCTGTGATCTGATCCAACCCATCAATCAGTACATTCTGGACACAGTCCATGGGGACCGCAGCAGAGGTCACCCCTTGGCATCTGTTCCACCCAACAACGTGGGGATATGGAAAACAACTGGAAAGTGCTCTGACTTAACTGACTCTGCCTCTCTGTGCAGGCCCTGTGCACTTTGTCTAGGCTCAGCTGTCCCTCCAGGGGCCTCGAGGCACCGATGTAGAGAGCTTGCCTCCAGTGTTTAAGTCTATTTGCTTGACCTAACCACAAAGCTTGATGAGCCCCAGTGGAGTGCTGTAGTTTTTTCTGTTAGCTCTAGTATACAGAGTGAGACTTCCTTATTAAAATTTAGATAATTTTTTATTAGAAAATATTTATTTTTGGTGATATTACAAATGTGAGAATGCTAACTCCAGCTTAAAAATACTGATATAGGAACTCAAAGGAACTAAACACGGAACATTGCCAAATTGGTGACGTTTTCATCATTCCATTGTGTGGAGGTTGGCTACATTTTATTTTATTTGGCCTAAAATAACAGAAATTTATTCTTTCACAGTTCTGGAGGCCAGAATTCTAAAGACAAGGTGTCAGCAGGATTGATTTCTTCTTAAAAAAAATTAAATTGTAATAAAATACATGTAACATGAAATTTACCATTTTGACCATTTTTAAGTAGTATGTATGTATTTCAGTAGTATGTACACACACTATTATGTACAGTATATATATGTATATAAACACATATATATACACATTCATGTTGTTGAGCAAACAATCTTAAATTTGTGTTAAAGTATGGAAAAAAATGTGCACTACAGAAAAGTGCACAAATTCAAAATGCATAGCCCAATGAATTTTCACAAAGTGACTCTGCCTATGTCATCCAACCCAGATTAGATAATGCATTATTATCAGTACCCCAAAGTGCTCCTCCCAGTCACTACCCACCCACCCACAAAAGGTAACCACAGTCTTACTTCTCTGATGAGGTAAGTAAGTATTGCCTGTTTTTGTACTTTATATAAACAGAATTATATAGTATGTACTCTTTTGTTTCTTATTTCTTGAGAGATTCCTCTGTGTCCTAGTAACGGTAATTTGCTCTTTTTCATTGCTTTGTAGTATTCCATTATATGGCTATAGCACAATGTTTTTGTTCATTTTGTTGTTGATGGGTACTTAGATTGTTTTCAGTTTTGAGCTATAATGAATAATATTCATTAGCATGAGTGCTTTGATGAGCATTTTTGTATATATATTTTGATGCACATATGTAATGAAAATACAAGAGTAGAACTATTGAATCATAGGGTAAGCATGTGTTCAAATTTAATAGATATATTAGGAAACCCTTCCAGTGAAGTTGTACCAGTTTACATACTTACCAGTAGTGTATTAGCATCTGTACCAACTATTGATATTAATATAATTGGCCTTTTTAATGGTAGCCATTCTGGTGTGTATGTTGTGGACTCTCACTGGGGTTTTAATTTGCATTTCCCTGATAAACAGTAAGGTTGAATAACTTCATATACTTTCTGGCTATTTGGATATCTTCATTGATGAGGCACTTGTTCAAATGTTCCACTTTTTTTTTTTAAGTTGACTTCTCTGTTTTTTTCTTACATATTTGTAGGAGTTTTTTATATATTGTAGGCACAAGTGTTTCATTGAATATATGTATCACATGTACCTTCCCCAGCTCTGTGGCTTGCTTTTCAGTCTCTCACCTAATAATGTCTTTTGTGGGTCAGAAATTCTTAATTATAACAGAGTCCAGATTATCAGTCTTCCCTTTTTGTAGAAATATTTTTTATCCTCTATATGTCATGTTTGAGAAGTATTTGTTTATCCCAAGAGTCATAAAGATATATTCCTATGTTATTTTCTAGAGCTTTATTGTTTTACCTTTCACATTTAAAGTACACTCCAACCTGGAATTGATTCTACATATGGCATGAGGTAGAAGCATTCATTATTTTAAAAAAGCTCAGCCTTCCATCTTTGAAAGACCATTTATTATATTGCTTCAAGCTAAAACATTCAGACATGCCAGAGAAGCCTGGTTTCCAGGAAACAGTTATTATATGTGTTATTTTGTTCCTAGTCTGAGAAAAGACTCTTTACCCCAACCTGTAAAAAGAAGAAATCAAGATAAGCTAAGCCTGATTTTATTCGTAACTACACACATATAAGAAAACTGTTAGTGTACCCAATGTTTCTTGAAATGCCTAGAACTTCAGCATTATGAGTAGGGTGGACTTCTGTATTTTACTGTTGTCTTGGTTTTTATTTTTCTAAAAGTGAACATATTTCTCTTTACTTGAGGTGTAATGCCTGGATCTAGGAACTCACATCTTGCTCCGCTGAATTTAAATAGCTGTGGGTCACCTACCTATCATTCTTTTTCTGTAACTTACTATTTTCCTGGGTCAAAACGATGCATGATCTCTGGTCAGACTGCTATCTGGCTGCATTATCTTTGATCGGGGATATTTCTCCTCAGATTAGCTTACTTACTTTCTAGGTCATAAGTTGTCTTCTGTATAATGAAAAAAAAAAAGCTTCTTGTCACACTGTGCTCTAACCCAGCATATATCTCAATAGCTGAAATCGCCTGTGAGATAGAGTTGTTCCAGGCACGTTACCTTCCCTGTTAGCTCTGCCTGACAGGCCTCCAGCTGCCCCCTTTCACTTTGTCCACTTTCTTTGTCAGCCTGATGGATTTCGCCATTATTTTGTTCGTGGAAAGTCACTTCTCCTTTGGTGTGCAATGCCACATTTTCTCTCTCTTGTCACTACTTATGTTCATTACATACGACCTTCAATAGCTTTATTGAGCTGCCATTTTGTTTTGAAACCGATCTTACTTTTTTTAAAGAGCAGGTTTATCTTTTAGCAAAAACTCCTCTTTTTAGTTCCAGGGGGTCCATTTGATTTGCCATTATTTTGTTTGATTTCATGACACTCTTCCCTCCAAAACAAGAACAAAAATTTTATAAGGCATGCTTCTAAAAAAGTAATTTTAAATTAATTTGGCTTTAAGAAAAGGTCATGAAATTTGCAATATTACAGCCTAATACCATGGAAATACCACTCTGGTGGGAGAGAGCAGAGTTGGTTCTAGCCCCAGCTCTGCCATCTACTAATTAATTGTATGACCTGACCTTTCTTTTCTGGTCTCAGTTTCCTTGTCAGTTAAATGAAGGAATTGGCTCTCTGGGAGCACTGTCAGTTCTAATATTGCAGATTTCTTTGCAAATGCATATAGTCAAGGTTAAAAAGTCAGTCATGGTTAAAAATCTATATGAATCAACCATACGGATTTAGTTCACTTTTCTTAAAGTTTTATAGTTTTAAATTGCATATGGAGATACTCTTATAACAGAGGTCCATCTTACTAAATTTCATCACACACACACAATGCAAAATAATGCAAAGTTCAAGTAATGGCTGACTTAGACTTAGGAATAAAATCCATTTAATAATAAAACCAAGTACAAAAAAAGACTTTGGACAGTTTTTTTGACATTAATTTCAAATTTGATCTATTGATTTATTTTGTATAAAATCATTTAAAAACATTTCATTTGAATTTGTTGAAAATACATTTTGAAGTTAAATGTATAGTATCCACTGTTAATTCTCTCTTTTGATAGGTGGTTTAAAAATGTTTTAAACATTTTCTATATACCGGGCACTGTGGGGGCATCCAAGACTGTTCTCTCTAAGACATGGCTATTGTCCTTAAGGAAGTCTGCAACCTGCTTGATAAATAAAACTTAAAGAAGTAAGTCCTGATAAATATTTTAAAAGCTTGAAAATATTTAAAGTGTAAATAAAAACAAATATCTAACTAATAATTAAAACCATGATTCCTAGGAATTTTTATTTTAAAACCTGATAAAGTCATTCTGAAGTTCATTGGGAAGAAAAAATGAGCAAAAACTGCCAAGAAAATATGGAGAAGAAGAATAAACAGTGTTTGGGAGGTGGAAATGCTTACATTACCAGTTATCAAGAAAAACAAACAAACAAACAAAACTATAAAGCCACTGCCATTATACAACTCTGCAACAATTTAAGACTTAAAAAAAAGATAGTAGGGACAGATCCAAGTATATGTGTGTGTGCATATAAGTATTCGAGCTGTGATAAAACTGGCATTTTAAATTGATAAGAAAGGATAGTATTAGATAATTGATACTCTTTAGAAACAATAAGGATAAATGCTTCAATATGTACATTAAAATTAACTCAAAAGAACTAAAGCTAAATAGAAGAAAATTCAAGTGAATATTTATGTAATCTTACATGTGGAAAGTCCTTTTAAATCAATACATTTAAAGAAAAAGACTGTTAGAGTTGACTAATGAAATACTTAAAATACATTTTTATAAAAATCCTAAACAATTTTGATCTGTAATGATAGTAAAGGCAGAGTGGTGGTTGCCTGGGGCCAGGGGTGGAAGTGGAGACAGGCTGGAGAGGAGTGTGGAAAAAATTTTAGGGGCAATAAAAACATTCTAAGTCTTAGTTGTGGTGGAGGTCACACGCGCACATACAATTGTCAAAACTCATCAGACTTTGCACTTTAAATGACTGCATTTCATTAATGTAAATTATTCTATAAAATTGATTCTTAAATGTCTTTGAAAATAATTAAGAGGCAAACTATGAACTAGGAAAAATAGCTGCATCTATGATGAAAGTTTGAAGATTAACAAGAATAAGAGAAACACCCAGTGTTAAGATGAACCAAGAAAATGAACAGGGAAAAGAAAAACTGACAATAACGATGTAAAAATAAATTTAGCTCTACCAGTAATCACTGAGCACAAAATTGAAACACGCAGATGTCATTCTCACCTGTCGCACTGGCAGGAGGAAAAGGACTAGTATGTGAGGTTAGTGAGTACATGGCAGAATACACAGTGGTGTACTTTGGTGCAGCATAATAAACCAATAAACATTCAGATTTTAAAAATTACCAAGTAAACACACACAGATATTCTCACTTATTCTTGAGGCTCCTCTCCTCCACCCCAGATTCTCATCCAACCTGTGACTCTATCCAACTCTTGAGAACCCCCTTCTCCTTCCTTGATCCCTAAATTAAATTCATTCCTATGCCTCTCTCCAACTTTCATTATATTGTAACCTCTCTTACACACATATATGGAAGATTATTCACTGCAACATATGTTAGTATTTTGCTGTTTAACAAACCTCCCTAAAACTTATGGCCACCATAAAATTAGCTCATGATTCTGTGGGACAACTGTGTGGTTCTTCTCATCTGGGTCAGCTTGATCAATGCCCACCAGGCTCTGTCTTGTGTCTGTGGTTGTCTGGCAAGTTGTCTGGCTACAAGATGATTTAGGGTAACCTCACTCACAGGTCTGGCAATTGAGAGGCTGTCCACAGGGGTGACAGGGTGACTGGGCCACATATCTCTTTTATCCAGCAGGCTAGCCTGGGCTTCTTCACAGGTTGGCAATTGCAGGGATCCCAAGAACAACGGAGGAACTCCCAGTATTCAAGCATAACTCAAGTGTCTGCTTGTGTACACTTGCTCACATCTCATTGGCCATAGCAAATCACATGGTCAACACAGATTTGATCACTGGAGAAATAGACTCCAACTCTTTGTGAAAGAACAGTATGTAAGCAGGTTTTGCAATCTGCCACACAACATTATAATAATAAACCTTAGATCAATCTAACTGTCCAAAAATAGTAAAATGATCAAATAAAACAGTTCAACCATGTAATGGATAGTGTATGATATTATAGAAAATGTTTGACATGTAAATGCAAGACAAAATGTGCTGCATAAAACCACTTCAGTGAGAAAAAGAATTATGGAAAAAATGATTGGAAGGACAAAATCTAAAATGTGCTTACCCTATGTCTGAATAGAAGGGTTAGGAGAGATATGTCTGTTTTTACTTTCCAGTTTTCTAAACCTTCTAACAGATTCCATGAGGTAGTACTATATGGTAAGTAAAGTGTAGGTTGGTCTGATCTCAAGTAACATAGGTAAGTCATTGAAACTCTTCAAGCCTCAGTATCTTTACCTATAAAATGGAGGTTATAATAAGGCCTACCTTGCAAAATTATCATGAGGACTAAATGAGATACTTCATGTGAAAGGCTTCACAAAGGCCAGGCACATAATAATTGGCCAATAAATAGTAAGTAAGAATTTATTATTTTTAGCATTAGAGACAAGCAATAATAAATATGTTTTTAAACTGTAGTTTGAAAGATACAAATTTACAATAGTGTTTGTATTTACTTAGCATCCATTGATTGAGACAATACATGACAAAACTGTTAATAACTTTTAGTATTGTTTTCAATTAGATTAATTAGATTTAAATTGAATTTAAATTTTACTTTATTTTTAAATATATTTTATTGATTATGCTATTGCAATTGTCCCATTTTCTCCCTTTCATTCCCTTCTTCCTTGCACCCTCCTCCCACCCCCCTCCCCTCTTTTCCTTAGTTCATGTCCATGGGTCATACATATAAGTTTTGGGGTTTCTCCATTTCCTATACTTAACACCCCCCATCTATTTTGTACCTACCATTTATGCTTCTTATTTCCTGTAGATTTTTCCCATTCTCCCCTTTCCCCATCCCAGCTGATAACCTTCCATGTGATCTCCATTTCTGTGATTCTGTTCCTGTTCTAGTTGTTTGCTTAGTTTGTTTTTGCTTTAGGGGTTTTTTACGTTCAGTTGTTAATAGTTGTGAGTTTGTTGTCATTTTACTGTTCACAGTTTTAATCATCTTTTTTTTTCTTAGATAAGTCCCCTTAACATTTCATATAATAAGGGATTGGTGATAATGGACTCCTTTAACTTGACCTTATCTGGGAAGCACTTTATCCACCCCTCCATTCTAAATGATAAGTTTGCTGGACAGAGTATTCTTGGGTGTAGGTCCTTGCCTTTCATGAATTTGAATACTTCTTTCCAGCCCCTTCTTGCCTGTAAGTTTTCTTTTGAGAAATCAGCTGATAGTCTGATAGGAACTCCTTTGTAGGGAACTGTCTCCCCTTCTCTTCCTGCTTTCTTAAAAAAGAATCTTATTCTCTCTTTATCTTTAATCTTGGTTAATGTAATTATGATGTGCCTTGATGTGTGCTTTCTTGGGTCCAACTTCTCTGTGACTCTCTGAGCCTCCTGGACTTCCTGGAAGTCTATTTCCTTTGCCAACTTAGGAAATTTCTCCTTCATTATGTTTTCAATAAGTTTTTAATTTCATACTCTTCCTCTTCTCTTTCTGGTACCTCTAACATTCGGATGTTGGAGATTCCTAAGCCTCTCCTCACTTTTTTGAATTCTTGTTTCTTCATTCTGTTCTGGTTGAATGCTTACTTCTTTCTTCTGCTCTAAATTGTTGATTTGAGTTCTGATTTCCTTCCCTTCACTCTTGGTTCCCTGTATATTTTTCTTTATTTCACTTTGCATAGCCTTCACTTTTTCCTCTATTCTGCAACCATATTCAACCATTTCTGTGAGCATCCTGATCACCAGTGCTTTGAATTATGCATGTGATAGGTTGGCTATCTCTTCATCGCTTAGTTCTATTTTTGGAGTTTTGATCTTTTCTTTCATTTGCACCATATTTCTTTGTCTTGGCTCACTTGTTACATTGTAAGGGGCAAAGCCTTAGGTATTCACCAGGATGGCAGTCCATGTCACTGCGTTGTGACACTGTATGTGGGGTAGGGACCCAAGAGGAGACAATGCCACTTGCTCACCTCTTGGATGGCTTTCAGTCACTTCCCCTGCTACCCACAAGCAAATTGGGCCTTTCTGGTGCTGATTCCTAGTGTGTGTGTTTGTGCACACTCTAGGACCCTGTCAGTCTCTCAAATGAACTCTCCTGTGAGGCTGGGAGTTTCTCCCACCACTGCAACCCCCATAGTTTTTCACAGCCAGAGGTTTTGAGTCTTTCTTTTCTAGACCTGAAACCCTAGGTTGCATGGTCTGTCTGACTCTGCAGTTGTTTCTCGTGGTTTATCTTCATGCAAATGTGGGACCAACCGGTCCTCCAGCCATTGCCTTACTGTGCATCCTCTCCACCCTGACTGCCAGTCCCCACCCCTCCTACCAGTGTGGATGAATGTTTCTTCTTTAACTCCTTGGTTGTTGGACTTCCATATAGTTTGATTTTCAGGCAGTTCTGTTTGTTTGTTGTTGTTTTTTTTTAATTCGTTGTTGTCTTCCTTTTGGTTGTGTGAGGAGGCAAAGTATATCTACCTATGCCTCCATATTGGCCAGAAGTCCCTGGATTTAAATTTTATTAATCTCATTAATACTCATATAAAAATAGTATATATAATATGTGAGAAACATTTACTAAATCCATAGAAGATGTGTGCTGTGCAAAGAGCTTTGAAGATCTGCCAACTTTTGTCTTGCAGGTTGGGAGCCAATTATTTGAGAAAACAAAAGGAAAAGCTATAAAGGAGCAGAGACTGATCCATTGTAAATTCAGTGTCTCAGCAATAAATGGGTAATGCTGGTAGTTTAACATCTCTTAAACTACACTGAAGAATTTTTCCTCCCTTACAAATGGCACCAGAAATTTTCAAGAGCCCATAAATATGCCCAGTAACCATTTGGTCTTTCTTGCTTTCTTTTCTTGGTTCAGACTCACTATCCCCACATGTTCATAGAAAGCACAGAGTTCAGAAGATACTGTGTACTATTTTTTTTTAATCTCATGTGTGACTTTCAGAGTTCTTCAGAATTAAATTAGTATAGAGTCCATAGCAAACACCTCAGCTTATTTTGTCTCCAGCATTCTTCCAAATGCCCTTTCTCTTCAAATCATGTTAAAACAAAACACCAAAGTGGGTGAGATGGATGCCTTCTTCAACAATTTAGTAAAAAAATGTCTCTTGACCATAGTGTCACCATGGAAGTTTCTGAGAAGGCATTACTGTCCTTAATGATACTGGTACTAACTTGTGAAAATGCAACCCTGACACTTCCTAACTTTCAAAGCACCAACTCTTATAACCATTTTATAGGCTTTCTTTTTGCTGCACTAAAACAGTGTTTTTGTCTTTTTTCTTTGGATGAATCACATAAAATGTTATGGTATCTGCTTTCAGACTTACTGTTCTGTACAGAAGAGTCCATATTTTTTACCAATCTGTCCTCTTCTAGAAGACTGTCCATCATTTTGATTGATTTAGAGATCTCTAACTCTGGGAAACCCTGGAAAATATCAAGACAGTGTGATAAATAACATGTCTGCTAAGCTGGATTTTCTGGATGCAACATATCCGAATAAGCAAGTTGTATTCTCTTCCTGACTTTGGCCACAGCCAGATGTTGAGGAAGTATATAGTTTCAGGAAAGACTCCACAGATGCTAAGGTCCTCTTCTTGGTCAGCTCCAACCCCTTGACAAGACACTGGGCAATATGACCTAGAATAATAACTCGCACTTCTCCATCTGACCCCCAGTTGCTTCATTCCTGCTGGCTATGTGGCCCAACTTCATTGTTCTATCATTGGCTTTATTCTGATCCCTGGGAAGCACATGCTACTTTATTCGTTGTGTGTCTGGGTTTACAGGCTTTCCTCTGTGCATTCCTTCTGGAGTCCCTGGAATACAGAATGAAGCATTTTATGATACTCTGCCTGCTTCTGCGGTGAAATGAATGTATCTCTGCAGCTAGCATGTCTTAGGTTATGGCAGCTTTGGTGTATAAATGAGACCATGTTACACGGATCCTTGTAACTCAGCTCTACAGAATTTCTGTCTGTCTTCCACAGATTTTCCCTTCCCCAAATATGAATGAGGCTCCCAAAGGAGAAAGAGTTCTGATTGGCACTTGGGAACTCTGTTGGGCCCCTGCATCACTGGAACTCACTGGGCACGGGTGCTGCTAGAGCAGAGCCAGTGGTCCAACACAAGGAGCTGACAGAACAGAAGCCAATGCTGCTGCCACCACTACCACCACCACCAGGGAGACCTGCTGACCACACTAGTGTTGCTCTCAGCTGTCCTGGGGCTTAATGGTCAAGTTCCGATAGAGCAAAGGTTCCTATTTAGGGAGAGAGTGGTGTTACATACAAAAATTGCTTGTGTCCTAAATTGTAATAGTGCTTGATACTATACCTGTATAAGTTCAAATGAACCTGAAGCCATTTCCCTCCAGAGTATCAGGGTGGATGGGTCAGGGTAAATTTCAGTACTAGCAATATGCTATGCCTAGAATCAATTCTCTTCTCTGATCTTTATAATTTGAAGCTGTGTAAGACCTCCAGGACCATCACATACAACTGGCATATATGCACTGCACAAATCCAAAAAGAGTTCAAGAAGTAAGTGGTGCCCCCTAAGGTTGTTCAATGCACAACTTTCACAAGTGTTTACAGTGGTCCTGAGGGCATTTCTAATGATGACTGCTTTTTCTTGGGCTCTGTTGTCCTCACTGCAATATGTCTCAGTGCATTGGACCTGCTTTCCAATCCTTGGCCCTTAACAGGGTCAGAGATCTCTATCTACCTGTCCTCCACAGGTAATTATTAGCCTTTATAAAAATGTGCAACAGCGAAGAGATGCAAGTCTGCTTCAAGCATCACATGAGCCTCTACCCATGTCCTTGCAAAATATCCTCTTCTATTTGGAAGAAGCTCCCATCTCTTTAGATGCTCAAATCATCGTGAAGAGTAGAGACCAATAAATCTTGACAATGAATAAGTGTTCCTCCTACCAGAATCCCTGCCAAATACCCTGGAACAGGAAATAGAGTCACCACCAGGGTCATAACCCCCATTTTTTCTTAATGTCAGCATTTATTTTGTCCCTCCCTAGATAGAAACCATCTGTTGAAACTCCCTCTTCCGTCTGTGTCTCCTTTTGTCGCCACTGTAGAGATGATCAGTGGGAATCTAGGAATAGCCTCTGTGTCTCTATCTTCTTCTGCAGCTCTCATGGGCTTTGTGCCTTGGTGGCACAGGCCATCTCTCATCACCACTTGGGCTGTATGCCCACAGTTCAGCTGGCTGCCATTAGGTTATTGTGACCTTTTTACTTGTTTGAAGAGGGTCGCAGTCAGGCTATCTTTAGACAATGAGATAGATACTCAATAAGGTTAATGATTCAACACCCACAGGTATTCTTGGCATAGTGTACAGTGCCCATGGAGAAACAGGACTTTTAAAGAGTTTTTGAGGCTGCTCAGTCCAACTGGTTGAAAATGGTGGTGAACAGTTAAATCTATATATAGACCTGACCCAGATCCACCCCTGACCACTGGCTTTGATAACATTCTTTGGGCGTTTTGAAGTCCCAGGCCTCCTTCATCACTTAGTTCTACTAAATGTTAGAGCCATTTATAAAGAACTAACCAGGTACCTGATTTCAAGGCAGCAATAGCTAGATAATAACAAGGCCCCAGATCCTCATAGGTACTGGGTCAGATTCCAGTCTCAGCTCTTTCTTTTACTGCCGGTGTGATCCGGTAAGTCACTTAACCCTTGGGTCTTTGTTTTCTCATATCTGATATAAAAAAGACTAGATTAGCAGAGAGGAAGGAAAAATTGGCTTTAGAGATGTGCACAACTGGGTTTTAACTCCAATTCCTACCACTTTACAGACAGTCAAATTGTTTAATCTGAGCTTGCTTCCTCTTCCATCAAATGGGCAAGTTCATACTTACCAGGCAGGACTAGCAGAGGACTCAGTAGGAAAAATGAAATGCAGGACATACAGTAGGAGTTTAATAAATGCTAGTTTTCTGTTTTCTTACTGAATATAATGCCAAGCTTTTTTAAAGACTTGGCTTTTGTATCAGAAAACCTGAATTTAAGTCTCAATAATCTTAAGTTGCATGCTATCTCTCAGCCTCCATTTCCACTAGGATCAAATGGAATAATAGTATGTGTGAACACTTTTGAAAACATAAAAGATCATACAGCTCAGAATGTAGGGACAAATTGTCCAGTTCACTCAGCTGTAATTGTCTTTTTCCACTGTCACCCCTCTCCCTGGACCCTCCATTGCATACATTTAAAACTCTCAAGCAGTGGATGTGGGTGGGGTAAGCTTTCTCAAACAATTCACATTTATGTTTCCATTTCTCAGTCTGCCTTCTCAGCTAGGCATTCTAGAAACACTAGGCCCACCACCACCCACCCTAAGAGAATTCCAGAAACCAGTTGTCAGGTTACTAAGCTTATAAGGCTGTTCCCTTAACTCAGGCACTTTAGTGATGAGGGAGGTGGAAAAATCAACATATGATCCTGCCATGGGCTTTCAAGCCAGTTGGGTACTCAGAATTCTGTGTAATGGATAACTTGGTATCAAAACATGACAGTCTACTTGCTGACTGTCAGAGAAAGGGAGGAGAGAGGGCATCATTTTCCAGAACTCCATCATGGTCTCTTGGAGCCTTGTATTCCCTACCATGTGCCTTTCTCCCTGATGGGACAGCACACCCGCAATCACACTCACCTCTTGCCTCTGTCTTCTTCCTCATGCAAATCTCACAGATTTTCTTCAAGTATTTTCCATTATAGCCAACAGCCACTTTTAGTCCTTTGGTTCAGCCACCAGGAGCTTGATATTCCACACTTTGAGTACCTGAATACATGTTTTTTAAAATAACTAATTTTATGATGATAGAATCAAATATATCCATCCCTTTTTGACCCACCAGACAGATGAGCAGGAAAGCATTTAATCAGACTGAACAGACTTTAAAAATGACTTTTCATGCGAGACCTACATGGAGTATTGAGTGTTCACTGAGGCAAAAACACTGTAGTTCTAACAACCCTTGGTAAAAATGCCCCATGAATTAACTGTACAGAATGAAAATGTTTCTTAAATGTTTATGAAAGCCCATATTCATTATTCCATCTAGTCTTGAAGAAAATAATTTCTTGTCTCCAATAAAGAATTGTTTACCCTTTCAGCCAAGGGAGCTCATTATTTTGGCTCTACTGACAAAGAGAATGTATGAGGTACAGGTACAACCACGTTGTGACATGGATGGCCTCCCACTGAGGTTTCTGTTCTCAAGGAGCTGTAAGGGCAAAAGAACTCCCTTGGCAATGGTTCATCTTAAAAGGCTAAAGGCATTTCCCCCCACAGAGAGGTAGTTTAATATGAGACAGCAGCTTCATGCCCAGTTTGGGCTCTACAGGTTGAGAGACTTTCACAGAATGGGGCATGGGTTAGGGATGAGGGTAAAGGATGATTGACACTCTGCTGGATTGATTCTTTTCCCCTCATTCCGTACCAAGGATGAGGCCTTTATGTCCCCGCCCCACTATATCTCCTTTTCTTGGGCTTGTGGGATTCCTGAGATGTTGTAAGGGGCTGTCAACAAGGGGTAAGTCAGACAAGCCAGGTGTTGAGCACAGAGAGGCACACCCTCATTAGATACTCAGGGGGCACACCTGGCTGTCTTCAGAGGACACCCTCCTGGGCCCTTGCAGACAGGTCTGCTAGCTTGACTCCTGAGAGTAGCAGGCCATGATGGTTGTGACTGGGTAAGCGGGAGGCAATGACTTAGTCCCTGGCCTGGCCCCTTTCCCTTTTGCTGATCCCTATGGGAATTCTGGTTAATGGGGGATTAGTGGTACTCACCGAAGAAAAGGCTAAGCTGTCACAGAGTGTGACTTCATCCCTCCTTTGTCCCTCACAAAGACTCTTCAGGAAAATGCCTTGCTCCTCAGGGATTTCAGTCCACACTCTCTGGTGGACTTTGGCAACTTCTGTACTCATTGCTATCCACTCTGTTTCCCTGGTTTGTGGGAGAAACCACACTCTCCTGAAACCCTACATCTTATCTTTTGACAGGGCAAGACCTTTTCCACAAGGGCTTTTGGAAATCAAGATCAGGAAAAGACTCACAGCCAGTTTTCTCTTTATGCCATGTCTCATTCTGCACCTGGGGCAATGAGCCAGGAAGTGTGACTGATGTAGTACTGGGGAATAATGTTGGTTACTATATCAAAAACATTACCCTTGCACACTTAAAGTAAGTACTGCTAAGTGGAAGTGCGAGGTACTTCAAATACCCTGTCTTTGTTCATCCTTTTATTCATTCACTCAATTATTCTTTAAGAAGAATTTATTGTTTGTGCTACACACTGTTCTAAGTGCAATGAGTGAAACAGATTAATAGTTTAGCATTTATCATGAACACTAAATTCTGGGAGTGAACATTAGTATCTATATTTTTGCAGATGAGAAATTTGGGGTGCAGAGAGATGAGGCTCCACTCTAAAGACCAGGGTCCATTAGAAACACTGCTCCTTGCATGCAACACACTGCTTCCAAGGCCAACAGTAAAGACCCCCATGGAATGAGCTCCTTGGGAAGGGTGACAAGAGCAGTGTCTGGGTGGAGAAAGGTCAGGGGCCCCAGTGACAAGTCCCTGGACCTGTAGCAGGTGGGAAGTAAACTGAATGATGTCTAAGGACTGTCTGACTCTAAAATGTCTGTGGTTTCTACTGACCTTAGAGAACATAGCTGGGAGAGTCAGCTTCATTGGAAGGAAGAAGAGGGAAGAAAATGGCTTATTGAGAGGTCAGGGTCAAAGGGAAGGTGAAGGGTAGGCATATGGACATTGGCCCTGGCAGCCCCTGCCCTCTGCTTACTCACTCCATCATCAAACACCTGTTGGATCAGGCCTTGCTGAAGAGGTGTAGCTGAAGGAGACATGCCCTGCACTGGAACTTCTCCCAGGCTTGCTCAGATGCTCTCACCTTGGCCACACACTGGGTTACCTTGAAAAGTACACTGCTATCTTTGGACTCCAAGTGAACCTGATGTGATTGTCCTGAGGACTAGGAACAGAGGTAAGTACATAAACAAAATTCTAGGTGCCTAGCAGGAGAAATATTGTGGAAAGCACAGAGGGCAGGATGAACTCATCCAAGAGAAGGCCTGTCTGAAGAGGTGTCATGGAAACTGTATGTTTCTTGATGCATGGCACTGGCCAGTGAAGCAGAAAGGTGGTCCTTCACACAAGAAGGACAGGCGCATAGACTGTCAGAGAGGGAAAGGTAAAGGATTTGTGAGTCAGAAGCAGCTCAGGCCAAAGCTCCACCTGCCTAGGCTGCAGCAAGCACACCCTCAATTCATATCCTGAGCTCTGACCCAGAACCCTGCCCCTTCGTCACCATCCCAGGACCTCACCTATCTTGCACTTGACTTATTCTGAAGCTGTCTCCTCTATCGAGCTCTTGGCCATTTTGGCCATCCATCTCCTCAGCAACTCCCTGGCATGAATCTTCATTTGTACACCCTGGCTTGGAGGACACTACTGCCATCTATGGCTCCCAGACACTTTGCTGACCACAGTCCTGGGAACTCAGGCCTGGATCTATTTTGAACCATAATATCACCTAATCCAGGCTTCATCTCATAGATTGGTGTTTTCAAATCAGCCCCCAGAGAGCCCTGGGCTCTCAAGAAGGAGCCTCAGGACCTGTGAAAGGAGAAGGAGAGACTAGGTAGGCATGGCTTCAGGTCCTATGTACCCCTGTCCACATTTCATCATGAGAATTTCAGTTATTGGTTTCATATATGGTTGTAGGATTCCACATATGGTTTTGTTTGAGAGAATAAAAAGGACCCTCTTGCTAAAGGAAATAACAAAATCTTGAGAGGCCAAGTAGCACAGGGATTAAGAACATGGACAGCAGTTTGAATTCTGACTCTACCATTTGCCAGCTGAGTGAACTCTCTATGCCTGTTTTTTTTTTTTTTTTAATCTCTAGAATGGGACTAAAACAGTGTTTTCCTCATCTATGGTTGTGGTGAGTGTTACATGAGTTATGACATACCAACTGCCTTGTAGGGAGCTGGGCAGCCAGCAAAAGCTGATGGAGGGATGATTATGACTCTTACCATTGCTACAGAGGACAGCCCATCTTGAGGTTCTGAGCAGGGTAATCTCATGATTAAATCTATGTTTTAAAAAAATCTTTCTCTGGTAGTACATTGGAGAATGGATTGGGGCAAGGGTGCTTACACTAAACATAGAGGCATTATTAGAGAAAATTAGCACAATTTTCTAAATGGAAAAGGGAAAGGGCCTTAGGGCACTGGTGGCTGAGACCAAGAACAGCTGAAAATGTTGAAGAGCCTCAGCAGGACCAGGTGATCTGTTGGCTGTGGGGGAGCCCCAAAGGAGGAAGAGTTGGGGGGACAGTCATTCTGTCTTGGGTGAGCAAGCTCTAGATGTTTAGGAAGAGAGGGCTTATGGGAGCATAGTGACCAGGAGGTGCTGCAGTTGCTTGGTGATGGTGGCCACCTGGGGTGGTGGACCACAGATCTAGAGAGCGAAAGGGGATTGCACTGGGATCTTTAGGAATTAGCAGGTTTCAGTAATTGAAGACATGAGGGTGAGTGAAGACAGCAAGAAAAAAGTGGGAATGACTAGAGATGACCAAGGACTGAATCCAGCAGAATGGCCGAACCAGGCAGAGAAGAGTGGCTCGTGTGAGAGGCACGAGATTATCAGTGGAGCCTTCATCTAGTCCCTGTAATTGTCTGAGTGCCTGAGGCTGCTGGTTGGGGTTGGCAACATTGACAACAACTGAACCAGGCAGGTCCAGGGTGAACACATGGATAACTCTGGTAGGCTCTCACTAGGGCATCTTTTTAGGGGATCTAAAGAGGACAGGAGCCTGGTCAGAGCTCCTGGAAATGGGCCCTGGTTCAGCCTCATGGGGCTCAACAGCTGGTGAGAAATAGAATCACTCACCATGGGCCATCTGCAGTGTATTCCCTGAGCTCAACCAAAATAAAATCTTCGGGGAACTTGGGAGGATGTTAAATAAAGGGGGTGGCAGACACTATCTGACGACACTTCATCTCTGTGACAGCTTAGCACACAACAAAGGTGAAGTGAACACATGGCTGAGGGACAATCTAGGGCAGGGGGCTGGATCTCTGCATCAAAGTGAATAGAGGAATGTAGAGTGCACCCAAATCAACCCCGTGAGGCCACAAACTCCTACTTCTGTGATCCCTACAGCCCTGAACCTGGTGCTGGGGATTCAGTGAGCATGAAGCAAATTTCCTGAACTGGACAGAGTAAATATTAAATACAAAATTCAAATGTTTCTTGCTTTAGTTACTGGAGATCTGTCAAATGGAAGGGACATTTTTGCATGAGGTATATGAGTGAGCATTGCCTTGATTCTCCAGTTAGTGCCACACTTTGGACTATTTATTTATTGATTGATTTACTTATTTTAAAGCAGAGTTCATTGAAGGAAAATGTCTGAAAGTGCAGTGATGAGGCTCATCAAAGCCATGGTCCAGGTCTGCTTCCCTGAGGAAGAAATGCCAAGGAAGAAATGTAAGGTTAGTATTTGGGGAGGAGTGATTGGCAGCGGCTCCTGGGCTTCTGACAGCATGAGTTGGATCCAATGGTATGCACAGGGCATGTTTCCATCAACAGTGTCCCTTGGCAGCACCTTCTCAGTCTCTGAGGAGAAGCAGCCTGTAGTTGTCTATCCATGTGGGCTGTCATCCTAGAGCACAGCCTTGCTTCATTCTCTGCCTGCTCTCAGTAGGAAAGGCAATCAAGAATGGATTTCTCAATACTTCAACACCACCACCAGTGGTTTATCCCTAGAGGAAAATTTTGTTTGAAAAAATCTAACATTGCAAGTTGGAGGCAAGAAATATTGTAAATATGTGGGCTCATTCACAGTTCCACAATTCACTTGTTTATTCATTAATCCATTAAATGCCACTGAACACTGTATGCCACATGCATCAGAACAGAGGAAACAAAGTACAGTGTCTTGAAGAACGGGGAAGCAGCAGGGTAAAACACGTATGTACACATGTTTATCCTTTAATGGGCACATAGACGTACTGTGTGTGTACGGATAGAATGTACGCTCCATGAGGACAGATTGCAGCGTCCCTCTTCTTCACTAAAGCCTAGGGCAGACTGGTGCTCAGCTCCTTCTGCTGCTACGATAACCATCTGTTTGATTTTAAGTTCTTATTATTTTGAAATAATTTAAATATGTATTGACCTAATAACCCAGATGAAATAGCCTTTGGCTTTCCATGTCTAGGGGAGTTGGAGGTGGGGAAAAGGAGTAAGAGAGAGAGTATTGCTCTAACAATGCTGAAAATTTCGGAATGAGCAGAGATTTTTACTACTCGACCATAGGAATAAAAGCCAGGGTCGCATTAAAGAATATTCAGTAGGATTGAACTGTAATCAAGAAAGTGTCAGACTCTATTCAGGCACTTGTATTCTTTTCTCCATTTCGACTCCATAGCGTCGCTATCCCCGTATAACATAAGTAATGTCTAGCTAATAACTTACGGTTTTTTTTAAAGAAATGTTTTTTACTATGTTAGCAAAAGTGTAATTGTGGTAAATGAGAATTATCATAATAATACCTACGGCTTTTGAGTGCTTACTGGACATCAAACACCACCCTGACACATTTATTTCATTCTCCAACCAGCCTATGAGTTTCTATTATTATCCCCACTCTACAGTTGAGAAAACTGGCCTCAGGAGCTAAACAGTTGTGTCAAGTCACGCAGATGAGAAATAGACGAGCCAAGTGTTTAAATTCGGTTTAATGCCTGAGCCAAACTCATCACTAATGTTCTCTACTTCAGAAGACATTGGGAGTATTTAGCCTGTGGATGGTGGCCATCTGGGGCTAGGTTTAGTCTACCTTGCATGGGTCAGAGTAGTATCTTCAAATATTTGAAGGGTTGTTTTAGAAGATATCAACCTATGACCACTTTACTTTTGGGTTAGAGATTTTTGTGTTTTGAGACCTACTTCATTAGTCTGCAATCCTGGTGGAACTGTTAATCAGAGTGCCCTCTGCATTCCCAGCCAAATGGTGATGTTTGAGCTGAGCTGGCCATTTAGGCCCTCTCTGTGAAACTTCAAATGTGAGCAGAATGAATGGGACATGGTTGTACCTGACACATGACACCTGAGGGACTGTCTGTGGTTTCCAGTATTGTAATCCTCTGGGTGCCAACCTTCCTGTGGGCCAGCTTTCAGTCACTCAACTCTGTGACCTAACATAGCTTGCTTTACAGAAATGGTTACAGTTGCTGGAAATCCAAAAATGACAACTTACTTCTCTTTAGTCAGAAGAGTAATCAAACTTCCCCATGCGGTTCCAGCAGGACCAACTAAGACCAATGAACTGTGCATTGCTGGGAGGCTGATTCTGACTCAGAACTGGTGGGCTAACAATAGAAGAAGTAGCCTTGAGAAGAAGATTCCTGACACTGGAGACATCCTGAGAATGATATAAATGCAAGATTGCCCTTAATTTCTCCTGTGTTAAGAGGAACACTTCTATCTCTCAACATTATGTAATAATATGTGACTTGTATTAAGGGCTTGTTTTTATTAGGTACTATTTTAAGTGCTTTATACCATCTAAATAATTTAACACTCATAACTACATATAAAATTTGTATTGTTATTATTATTCCCAAACTAAGGTACAGTGAAGTTAAATAAATGCCTCAGGTTATAGAACTACTAAGTATTAAAGCAAGGATTAAAACTAAGGCAGAGTCATGCCCTTAACCTCTAAGCTATGAAGCAGATGTGGTAATGGTTAACATGTGTTTATTTCCAGGCATAATTTCACAAAGATAATATCCAAACCCATTGTCTGCCAGAGCATCCAAATCCTCACTTCTTCGGGATGGGCATCACACATGGTAAGCTCTGGATGGAAAATTCCATCACTACAAGTTGATAGTCCTTGGCTAGAGATAGGAAGCAGGGGGAGAGGTCAGGGCGGGGGGGGGGGCTGGGGCTGGTTGTGAACATCTCTTTTCAATTCTGTGTCCAGTGACCTCATGTTGGTATCCTCAAATAGGACATAGGAAGAATATTTACACTAAGAAAACTGGCAAGTGCTATAAATAGTTACACAATTGAGAAAGAGATTTTTTTCAACATGTGGTAGATTTGTCTATAATACAGACAGACACAGTAACTGTATCATGTCTTGATTGCAAGTTGGACCATTCGAGGTAAAATGCTGCCACCTGCAACTTCTCCTTCCTCTCCCCCGAGAGCCCTTCCTGCTGTCAGGAGGCTGGTGGCCCATTGCCCAGTTAAGGTGCACACACACTGCCCAACAACCAGATTGCCTCAGCAAACCTTGGAGGAGGCTCACTCCAGAGATGGATCTTTTTATAGCCACACACACACAAAACAAAACAAAACAAAACAAAACAAAACAAAACAAAAAACCCATGATGCTTGTCACTGGGCCATGACTCGGGAATTTTGAGTTCAATTCTACAACTCCTGCTGATATGTTGGGTCACCTTAGATAAGCCAACTGCCTTCAGCAGAACAAGAACATCAACGTTCACCAAATAGACATAGAATAAAATGTGTTCCATAAAGCAGTCTGTTTATGTAAAAGTCAACTGTCAGAGCCCAACTGGGAGGAGCTGCCAGATGGGGTCCAAAGGTTGCTTGATGGTGTATGTGCTAAATGAACTGAAGGAGTGGGCTCTGACTCCTCGATCCCACTATGATTAATTGTTTTCCCTGCACTCCCTGACCACAGAAAGTGAGCTGCTGGCTCCAGACAGCAGACACACAGATGCATCCAAGGACTACGCTGGGTCTGATGGGCCTGCTTCTGTTCACATCCATCCTCACCTTTCCCTTCTCCACAGTGTGTGGAGAGAACTGGGTTTCCCAGCATCTGGGTGGGTGCCACCGTCGAGTACAAGCAAGAGATTAGAGGCCAGCAGAAGGAGAGCCAGAGCAGTTCACCTTCGCCAATGGCTGATTGCTTATCAGGCTCCAACCCCACCCAACTTCCAGACTCTAAGACCTCCTCCCCTCCCACCTCATCCCAGTTCTGCAGTTGGTAGGAGCTTCCTCTGTGGCTAACCTGTCCCCCCTTTGCTTCCTAGCTCTTCCACACCTTTGTAACCAGTTCCTTACATTAAAACCCCTCTGTGTGAAAAACCTAGAGCAGTTTCTATTCACTAGCAGAGTTTAGTGAAGAAGAAAAGTGGTAAAGGAAGTGTATGTGCAAAATCATTGCTACTATGGGAAATAACCTCTTTCAGCTCTCGCACAGTGCCCTGCATATGGTAGGAACCCAGCAAATGTTTATCAGATGAACCTGGATCAAACGACCTTGGTTAAAGTTCCCAGCTCTCAGAAGGCGCAATAAATGCCTAGCTCTGGGCTCTCTAGAAGAGGCTCTCCATCTCTGCTTATTCTCTTCTTCACTTGATGGGATAAAGAAAAAATATGGAGGTTCAAGTCTTCATGTGGGATGTCCTCTTACTTTTCAGTTTCAGCTCATGTTAGATTTGTCTTCTTCTTGTAATAGAACTTGGGTTGTTTAGGCAGCACATAGCCATTACAGGGAGCATCTAGGAAAAGGTTAGAGTGGAAAGCAGTGGGGTCACAGAGCCTGATGAGCTTGGAGGAAAAGGCCTCTGTGAAGCTCTTCTCTTCTTTCTCTTCTTAATGTTGTCCCATCCTGGCAGACTGAGAGGCTGTCCATGTGAACTGCCTTTGTGAGTCCCCTTCCCCTCTAGCTTCCACTTGGGGTGGTCAATTGGGAGACCTCACAGAAGATTAGGGTGAGGGAGAGGAGTCATGTTGGGCTGGTGGTGGACTGGAAGCTGCTTGTACTAGCTCACTAGAGCTGATTGTCCATATCTTTTGCCAGTTCTGCATCCAGTGATCACTCTGGGAGCTTGAAATATGCCAGAGTATTTACGCCAGGAAAATGGGCTGATCCTATCAGTTAAAAAAAAAATGTTTCCCAGACAGGCATCCACTAAACGTTGACCAATACACTAATGAGTTGGGATAGTTATTCTGCTGGCTTCCTTGTTGTGGAGTAGCTTCAGGATGACCTTGATCAGAGGTCATTATTCCTCTCAAAGTTGCCATCTCTATATATTGCTCTCCTCTGGGGACTGCACTATCTCCTGTGGTTTCCCCACTTGCCCTCAGCTTTGTAAATAGACCCCTTAATGAACACTCTTCAGATTATCTTACTTTGAGTGGGCCATCTGTTTCCTGCATAGATCATGGTTGGTACTGTCATAAATAGTTGTGTTATAACCACTGGCCAGGCCATTCCTGGGTGTAAAGTGTGAGGTTAATCACGCCTCCAGTTGTGATGATTCTAGAACCTGTGTCTACTGTCTCAAGCCAGCCGGAAGAAATCAGCAACCTAGAATAACGTCCAAATTCACTGTTCTGAAAACAACTTTTCCTCAGTATCTTTGTTCACTACTGTCTCTTTTTCCCAACCGCTCCTCTAAGACTAGAAGATGAAAAAATGTTTGTCTTTTCAAAGAGATGACTTTGGACACTCTCACTTTCCACTGCAGGTTCTGAGGAAGAATCCTTACAATGTAGGGTCAATGGTCTCTTGTTTTGGCAGCTGGTTTAAAGTGAAAGCCCCACACCAGTGGCTCTCAACCTCTGCTCCACAGGATGATCACCTGGAACCTAGAGACAATCTGATACTTGTGCCCCAGGTCAATTAAATTAGATCCTAACAGACACTAGCTATTTAAACCTGAGAAGTAACCTTTCTAAGCCACTTTTCTCATCAGAAAGATGGGAAAATCATATGTATTGTACGGAATTGCTGGGAAGATTACATGAATAGTAAACAGTACTTGGCAATAGCATCCTAATTCATCATTGTCCCATCTCCCTCCCTTAACACTCCAAGTGTTGTCCTACTACAAGGCAGTCACTCAGAAGGACATCTAAAGCATTGGCTCCTAAAATGTGGGCCCTGGATCTTAGCATTATTTGGGAACTTGCTTGAAACCAAAATATTCCAGCCTCTTTCCAGCTTCACTAATTTAAAATCTCTTTGAATGGAGTTCAGCAATTGATTTTCTAACAGATCATCCAGATGATTCTGATTCCTGCTAAGTACAAGACCCAGTGGTCTAGATGTTCCTCTCAAACCTGTGGGTGACTTCTGGAAATATCAGCTGAACTCCTCCCTTCTTTGGCCCAGGTTTGTCCCTTTCACTGACTGGACACCCCAGGCCTTATATTCTTATTACACAATTCAAGACCACCCCTGCTACCAGGACCTTCCACCAGTTCAGCAAGGGTTGTTTGGCTTGTCCGAGAGTGAGCTGATTTCCAGCCTTCAGTGCCCAGGAAACTGGGAATGAAGGCAAACATGGGCATAACTTCCAACAGAAAAACCATCATTTTGGGAAGAAATTGCTTTACTGTTTTGCTTTTGAAATGGCTACTATGTTTACAAGCAATGACTGTTCATTCTTTCCCTCATCAGATGAGAATCTTGGGATAGAGATATCTGCCCTTGGAGACAGATGCACAGGAGTGTCTCCTTTAAGGTGTCCAGGTATATGCATGCATGTGGTTGCCTGGGTGCATGCTTGTGTGTTTGGGGTCAGTGTGGGTAGGTAGCAGGATTTGAGGAGGGAGAAGGACAAGACTATTTCTCTTAATAAGCACATCATATCATCTTACAGTCCTACTAAAATGTCTGGTTTAGAAGTTTTGGACCAAAGAAGGGTTAGACCAAAGAAGGGTTAGAGCAAGAAGGTGTTGCTATGGAGATTTCCTAGCAGGATGCTGGGTTTTGTCTGTGTGCTTATTTCTTAAGCACCGGAGGGAGGGAAGGGACTCTCCTCACCATTACCCAGTGCCCACAAGGATGGTTACCAACCAGAGGGCAGCTTTCCTTCCCATGGCTGCCAGACAAGGCATGTTTTTGAGTTTTTGTGAACACCCAACAGGAAAATTATCCTCCTGTTTGGTTAGATGTGGGTATTGGGTAAGTATAATACTGGCTTTGGAAAGAAACTGATTACAGTTCCAACAAAAATTCAGTGTCCTTGGCTGGAAGGCTCTTGACCTTATAAAAATACCTCTTGCTTTTCTCTAAACTATATTTATTGTCCTTCTCCATGAATTTTACTGGTGACCCTGCATGAATATGGAAAGAATCCCAGGATTTGGAGGACCATCCCTCATGTAATTGATGCAAATTAGCTCAAACTCTTGCTTTCTAAACATAAAATCAGCCCCTTGGCAGCTCTTCATTCCATGACATCCTCCAGGGGCAAACTTGGCAGCAGTAACTGCAGGTCATCCAAGTGAATGAAGTGCCCCACCAAACAAATGTCTGAGAGTGTTGGAAGCTGGGCAGCCTGCTTCATCTCAGTTGCTGCCGATAGCCCAGCAATGAGCTATTTGTGACTGGTAGATTACAAACTACAGTATGATAGGTGAAAAGTGCAAGTGGAATTTGTAGATGGTCCTACAGCAGCACAGATGATGGAGACCTATTACTTGACAAAAGTGCTCTGGTCACTTTTATCTGCAGATAAAAATATTGCAGCAGCATTTTCACACTGTAGCATAAGTGGAAAATAGACAAGTCCATGACAAACTTATTCAGGTCTTGACACACCAATTCACCCTTTAACGCTTTATCCATGAAGATTCTTCAGAGGTATCATTTTCATTTCATTGAATGTCTTTACATCTTAAATATATAGATCTTCACACAGACCTCTGTGTTATTCATCATATTGTTAGGATGATGACAATGATTATGGAGTAAATTAGGATCCATAATCATAAACCATGTCTAGGAATTTACAAATCATTGGTGAGATTGCTTTACATCTATGTATAAAATCCTTGTCAAATTCTACTTAAATGTATTTTAAAAAGTAATGTTTCGGTAAATAAAATTTTTGTAACAGTGGTTAACTGAAAGCACTATTGTCAGGAAAGAGACTGTTGCCATGGGAAGCATCAAAGGTAACTTTTGTTTTTTACTAGGACCTTACTAGTTTGGTCAGAGGCAAGAGGACAAGAGGGATGCTTTGCCCACTAAATTAGAATAGAAATGGTAAAAATAGGAAATCAAAGAGGCAATGATTTGGTGTGGGGGACCCTTCCTCTGAATGAGGAAGACAGCAAGAGGACTTGCACTGCTGGGTAGGGAAGCTTAATGGGACTAAGCTGTTTCTTTCACTGCATTTGTTAGAAAAACTGGGGCAGGAGGCTAAGGAGGAGGTTTTGTCTCCTGCCCTGCAGTGTCTTCATCGTGCTGAGAAAATAAAATCTGGGTTGATTGGCAAGGGTTCCAAACACCACTGGTGGAGCTGGCCAGACCAGCCAGACTAGTTTCTCTAAACCAGACCAGCCAATCTAGTTTCCAGTGGGGTGGGGGGGTTTCAGAACGCTGGGGAGGCCCTAGACACTTGAAGCCCTGCTGTTTACATGAATTGGGGTTTCACATAGAGATAAGCTACAAAAGTATAGTCTTGTTAAGAATTATGAATAAGACAAAAATAAAAATTATAACAACAAAGGGTAGTGGGAAAGGTATCTAAGTGTATTTACCTGTGTTTTATTTAATTTTTGCTTTATACATTAATATTTTAAATAGCATTCTTTAGAAAAACTTGATCTTATAAAGAAAAGAATTTTAGATGTTTTTGGTAATCCCATGTGATCCCTTTTATTTACTATGCCCCCCCACCCCATTTTCCCACTCTTCCCCTGGGTGCTGGGAGTTTGGCTGCTAAATGCTCTTGGATTATAGGTGGCCCCTCACTGGGACAGCTACACCCCCACCTGTGGAGGTTGTCAGCCTACATCAGTGACTGACTGTTGGGGAAGATACAAAAGGCTGACTCCTGTTGCGTCAGTGAGTCTGGGGTGAGGTTTATGCTCCAGAGCTCCCCACTGTGGATGGGTGTCACATCCCTACTCAGCTCCCACTGCCCTAGCCTGCTTCCCTCACCCCCATACTGTTCTTAGAGAGTCTTCCCACAATCAATAGTGTGCTCCAGATCCCTGTCTCAGGCCTGGTTCCAGGCACCCTCACCCAAGACAATAACCACAGAGCAAAGGGGATCTCTGTGTGCTCACCGTGCTCACGGGTAAGCATGTTGTTCAGCTGTTCAACCTATTACTGCAAACACATGACCATTGAGTTGTATCTTTGTAATTGGAGTCCCATAAAGTGGCAACATTGTGTTGTTTACATTTCAGAAACTCGAAACCAATGAAAAAAATAAGGAAAGGAGTAAAATTTGATTATCATCTAACAAATTTTAAATAAACCATTTTTTATATCCATGGCAACACACCATTTGAATGAATTGTAGTTAGGACCAGATCATATTTTTTAGGGATATATTCAGCTACTTCTTCTGTTTTGTGGAAACTGATATAAATTCCATTTAGAAATAATTTTTGTTTTATGAAATGATTGAGACCTAATACAGGTCATAACATCAGTGTGTTAAAGACAAACTATTGTTATTTATCACATGAAAGCTGAAACCCAAAGGGTCATGACCACAGAAGAAGTCAAGAGATAATACCAACTATTTGGAAGCTGCCAAATTGCAAACAGAGAGTTAGTTCTTTAGTGAGTCAGACTAACAACTTCATATTACTTGTTGGTAAAACCTGCCACACTGTTAGATGACCAAATCCCACCGGCAGGCTGGCATAGTCCACACCCCTGGAACAGGCCCAGCTCTGTGGGTGAACATCCCTGCCCAACATTTGCTGCTTTGTGACCTTGGTCAATTACATAATCACCAGATTTCAGGTTGCTCATCTGAAAAACAGGCACAGCACTGCCTGCCTCATTGGGTTATTTAGGGTTTAGTACAATCATGTCTACTAGGCACCCAGCACAGTGCTTGGAGGAGTGTAAAAGCCCAATCAAATGACAGCTATTGAACTGAAAGAAGGGCTATACACCTGATTTTTGGAACTCTAAGTGGATATTTATACATTTTAAAAGTGAAAATTTAACAAAGATTATAGTTGAATATGAACTCTGCATTGCTTCAAATTGTCTTGAACTTTGTCTATATACATTAATGTATATTTGAACATTGATGAATTAGCTACACAGGGCACCTTACATCTCTTTTTGCTTCCATTCACATTATTTTATATATACACGTCTATGTTTTGATATAGTCTGTATATGTCACTTTAATATATCATCCCCAAGGGCAACATGCATCTAATTTTATAAGAAGTTGGGGAGGAGTTCCGGCCAAGATGGAGGCATAGGCAGTCGCATTGTGCCTCCTCACGCAACTAAAACTAAGGACAACAAAAATTGAGAAACAAAAAAACAACCAGAACCGAGAGAAATTAACTGAACAGAAGTCAGACTCCAGTACATCCAGACTGGTAAGGAGGGGTGGAGTTGGAGGCCTGTAGAGAGGGGTTGAGGGGTCCCTGTGGGAAGAAATGCTGGCTGGCAGGCGCGGGCGCACAGGGTGCAGACGGCAGCTGACGAACCGGTGGCGGACCCTGGGCTCGGGAGGCGACTAGCAGACCCAGTGAGGGGCACAAGGCAGCTGGCTGTCCGCAGTCACACATTCACACACAAACTAAGCGAAAATGGGCAGCAAAAACGGGCAGCGCCACCGGGTTTCAAAGCTTAAGAGCCCCGTCTGGGAGCTGAGGCCGGGGAATTCTCTCAGCCTCACAGGAGACTTCTCGGGGAAGCCCACAGAGTCCGAGAAAGTGCACAAGCCCACCCACCCAGGAGCCAGCACAGGAAGGGCCCAATTTGCTTGTGGGAGGCAGTGGAGGAGATGGAAGTCCTAGAGAGAGCGGAGCAGGCCCCATTGTTCACTCACAGACCCTGCCCCCACATACAACGTCACAACCCAGTGACTGGGGTGCCCCGCCCTGGTGAACACCTAAGGCTCCGCCGCCCTTGCGAAACAGCCTCAACCAAGCAGCCGCCCTTACGAAACAGCCACAACCAAACCAAAGGAAAATAAAAAAGATGGCTCAGACATATTTGAAAGTCCCAGAACCAATTTTTTTAAGTGACCAAAAGATAGCCGAACTATCAGATGCACAGTTCAAAGCACTGGTGATCAGGAAGCTCATAGAATTGGTTGACTTTGGACATAAATTAGATGAACAAATGCAGGCTATGATAAGAGAAATGAAGGAAAACACACAGGGAAACAATAGTGAGGGGGAGAAAACTGGGACTTAAATCAATGGAGTGGACCAGAAGGAAGAAAGGAACAACCAAACAGAAAAGAATGAAGAAACAAGAATTCAAAAAACTGAGGAGAGGCTTAGGGACCTCCAGGACACCTTTAAATGTTCCAACATCCGAATTATAGGGGTACCAGAAGGGGAAGAGGAAGAGCAACAAATTGAGAACTTATTTAAACAGATATTAAAGGA